>JASANB010007691.1:0-56967 GCA_030248155.1 Sabatieria punctata | reverse complement strand
TTTGCTGTTAATAACCCTTTCGGAATTTTTCGCTGTAGGTGAGCCCATGTTCATATAGTGTGATGAAGTCGAATTTATGTGCGCATCTGCTCCCATGGGTTGCCTTGCCCCACACCGGCCGACTTTGTTTTTTGGCGACCCGGCCCGGATTTGCAAATTTTGTGGTGGACCCGGCCTGGGAAAGCTAAAATAGCTGAAAAATCGCTGGAATTGTCCATTGACTGAAAAGAAAGCTGTCAATGTCTTTTTGACCACTAAATTGGCGTTTGTTTACAAGAATTCTGTTTTTATATGCCACAAGGGAGTTTTTAGTAAGATTATATTATCGGTTTTGTCCAAACACTAATTTTGTACGGTGTAATAACCTAGTTGGGCCACTGCCCAAATAGGCAAGGAATTTTTTAAATTTACTTTTAAAAACATTTAATATTTTGTTCTAAGCATATGAGGAATAGAAATTTATTCTTTCAGTAGTTTGAAAAGGCCTGGTTTGGCCACTTTCCAATCAGGGCGAGAAAATTTTCAAAAATTAGCTTTCACAAACGCAATTAAAAGGCATTCTATAAGTATAAAATTTGCAATTTAATTATATAAATGCAAACAAACTGTTGAACTTGACTTTTAGCTGAAGTTGCCAAGCAGGCCCTAGCCGGCAATCCCAAATCTCAGCCCGGCCCGCCATTTGCAGGTCTCTACCTCCCCCACGCTTGAAATTTTGGTGACTTTTTATTGGGAATTGGCAATTTTGCAATGATTTGGGGACTACTTTGGGTAGTCGGCTTGCGTCATTTGCGACTACAGGATTTATAGAGTGTGATGAGGTGGTAGTGGGATTGGCGACTGCTATGACATCGACCATAATTGATGCGGCCAACACTAACAATGGCAGTCTGGCCAGCTCCAGTCTGGCTCTGCGAAGATCTGCCCAACTTCCCAAACTGCGCGATCTGATCCGCAAGCCGCGTGGAGATTCTGTAGAGGTTGATTTCTGTTTGAAATATAATATGCTCATTCTCTCCATCATTCATGTAACAGGTCATCCGCCGAAGGGGAGGGGGGTTGGGGGCATACATGTAACAGGTCATCCGCCGATGGGGGAGGGGGTTTGGGGGGGTCTGGCGCCGGCCGGGGGGGTCTGAGCCAAAATTTTGAGAGGGGGTAGGGCACTAAAAAACGCTCAAAAATCGCAATTTTTGGGCTAAAAAATCGCTAATTAGGGCTGAAATACAGCTTAAGAGTCAGTCTCTGAACCGATCGAGTCTTGGCCCTTTGCCCTATTCAGACCCAAAATTGAAAGTTGGGCGTAGAGGGCTGAAAGTTGGAACACTAAAACATATTGACAAGTTATCAATGACCTGCAAAGAATTTCCAGATTCGACGCTCCACGCTCGAGATATGACCTTCTAAAAATCGGCCCGCTTAACTATGGGACCAAAATTTCGATATCGAATTTCTGACTTGCTGATCGGAATTCAGACCTAACAAACGGGGTTTTTGCGTAACTTTTTGAGTAGTTTAAGAATCTTTTACTAAATTTCGTTTTTGGAAAAAAAATTTTTTTTCGCTCCCATATCGGGGGGCATAACTCGTCTGGAACCCCCCTAGACCGTTCTTTTTATTTCAGATTATTGTAGCGCTATATCTTAGCTACACGCCGGTGTAAAACATTACCGGCTACCGGACGGCAAACACTGAAATATTTGCGTTCAAAAATTAAAAATGCCACATTTTGCATGTTTCACTGGGGTACATAAATTTCCAACTCAAAGTTCTAGCTTACTAATTGGACTTGAATTCTAAAAATTGATGTCTAAGCTGTACTTTTTGAGTAGTTTAAGAATCTTTCATTGAATTTCATTTTTGGAAAAAAAAATTTTTTTTCGCCGCCCCCTATCGGGGGGCATAACTCGTCTGGAACCCCCATAGACCGTTCTTTTTATTTCAGATTATTGTAGCGCTATATCTTAGCTACACGCCGGTGTAAAACATTACCGGCTACCGGACGGCAAACACTGAAATATTTGCGTTCAAAAATTAAAAATGCCACATTTTGCATGTTTCACTGGGGTACATAAATTTCCAACTCAAAGTTCTAGCTTACTAATTGGACTTGAATTCTAAAAATTGATGTCTAAGCTGTACTTTTTGAGTAGTTTAAAAATCTTTCATTGAATTTCATTTTTGGGAAAAAATTTTTTTTTCGCCCCCCCCCCTATCGGGGGGCATAACTCGTCTGGAATCCCCCTAGACCGTTCTTTTTATTTCAGATTATTGTAGCGCTATATCTTAGCTACACGCCGGTGTAAAACATTACGGGCTGCCGGACGGCAAACACTGAAATATTTGCGTTCAAAAATTAAAAATGCCACATTTTGCATGTTTCACTGTGCCCAAAAATTTTCATGTGTGTGGCATTTTGAATTTTTGAACGCAAATATTTCAGTGTTTGCCGTCCGGCAGCCCGTAATGTTTTACGCCGGCGTGAAGCTAAGATATAGCGCTACAATAATCTGAAATAAAAAGAACGGTCTAGGGGCGGTTCCAGACGAGTTATGCCCCCCGATAGGGGGGGCGAAAAATTTTTTTTTCCAAAAATGAAATTCAATGAAAGATTCTTAAACTACTCAAAAAGTACAGCTTAGACATCAATTTTTAGAATTCAAGTCCAATTAGTAAGCTAGAACTTTGAGTTGGAAATTTATGTACCCCAGTGAAACATGCAAAATGTGGCATTTTTAATTTTTGAACGCAAATATTTCAGTGTTTGCCGTCCGGTAGCCGGTAATGTTTTACACCGGCGTGTAGCTAAGATATAGCGCTACAATAATCTGAAATAAAAAGAACGGTCTAGGGGGGGTTCCAGACGAGTTATGCCCCCCGATATGGGAGCGAAAAAAAATTTTTTTTCCAAAAACGAAATTTAGTAAAAGATTCTTAAACTACTCAAAAAGTTACGCAAAAACCCCGTTTGTTAGGTCTGAATTCCGATCAGCAAGTCATAAATTCGATTTCGAAATTTTGGTCCCATAGTTAAGCGGGCCGATTTTTAGAAGGCCATATCTCGAGCGTGGAGCGTCGAATCTGGAAATTCTTTGCGGTGGTTACATAACCTATCAAGACGTATTAGTCCTCCAACTTTGAGCCCTCCACGCCAAAGTTTCATTTTTGGGTCTGAATACTGAAACTCGATCGGTTCAGAGACTGGCTCTTAAAAGTGCTGTTTCGCATGGCAATTTTTGTGTCTGAAATTGTAAAAAAATTGCAAAAATTTGCTCAAAAATTTACTTGCCAGAAAATCGGAGAGTGGGTCGGCGAAATCGTCTCGTGGGGGTGGAGTCCATCCGGGGGTCTGGCCTAAGTCGGGTGGGGGCAGACCCCCCAGACCCCCCTGTCACATGTATGGTTGGGGGGTCTGGCGCCGGCCGGGGGGTCTGAGCCAAAATTTTGGGACGGGATTGGGCACTAAAAAACGCTCAAAAATAAAAAAAATCGCGATTTTTTTGCTAAAAATCGCTAATTTTGGCTGAAATACAGCTAAAAAGTGCTGTTTTGTAGGCGATTTTGGCAATTTTTGTGTCTGAAATTGAAAAAAAATTGCAAAAATTTACTCAAAAATTTACTTGCCAGAAAAATCGGAGGGGGTCGGCGAAATCGTCTTGGGGTGGGGGGGGGGCATCCGGGGTTGGGGGTCTGGCCTAAGCCGGGTGGGGGGCAGACCCCCAGACCCCCTGTTACATGTATGCTCTCCATCTCTTGTTCAGGAGGGAGCTGGTGGCGACCCTGATTTGGATTTTGACTATGCTGACTGTGACTCCTACTCTGGCGAATTATCTGAGCTCTACTGTTACATGGAACTGGAGGATTTTGCTGGCAACGCTCAGGCATTCGTTACTTATGCCAAACATAAAAAGGTAAATCCGTAAATTGCGTACTTAGATTGCTACTCAGTTCACGTTCCTGTTGTACATGTGATCAGTTAGGATTCCTGTTCTTCCATATTTGTTAGTTTTAGGGGCCACATAAGAGGTCAGCAATGACGGTTTGTGTGCCCGTTGCCATCATCCATGGATGGGGTAACGAAATAAACTAGAACTAGGTAGAACTTAAAATGAGACAATCTCGCAGTGAGCACACCGTGTACATTGTTGTCCGTTTTGATTTTAATTATTCTGCTTGGTTAACGGAAAGTTATATTAACAGAAATACAAGCTGCTAATCTTATAGATGCGGCCGATCTGGTGCAAACTGAACTTGGATCATCAGCGCACGATTATTTTGGATCTGATAGAGGATACGGAACTGTGCGACCGCCAGCGAAGGCTGGACACACTGCGAGTGATTTTGTATCTGTTACAAGGAGCTTTTCTCGACTTCCAAACCAACGATCCCGACACCGAGGCGCGACTGCTCTCGCAAGCCAAAGCTACTGCCTTCCTTATGTATGAGATGGGCATGTACCAGGTTTGTGCACTCTCAATATCCTTCTAACCCACCTACTCTTTCTTCTTTCTTATGCCAACTGCTCTCATCTAGGCTTTGTGCACACTGTTGGGAGTGGAGATGGATCCGGAGGATGCCCGCTGTCAAACGAAGGAGCAAGAACAGGCAGAGAAAGCGAAACGACGCAGAAGCTCGACCCTGGCAGACAACGGCGCCTTGCGACTGGTCTTGTCTTCAGTTTACATGATGGTCGAGGCGATCAGACGACAGGACGACCCCGCCGACACGCCCGGCGCTGACTCAGACCGTCGTGCTCGGTTGCGTCTCAGCTTCTTCTCCGAACTCGGTACAGCTTTATCAATTGTTACATTCTTTTGTTGACACAATCAGCACATCGGCAGCCTACAAAACGGACGGATGCAACAAGTTTTTAGCCATGGTTAGCTATTAGCCCGACTGGGCTAGTTTTAGCTGTACTTGCCTACAATCCACTATTAGCTAATGAGACCATCTATAAGCTTGCAGCTATACATAACTGTTTTAGCGATAATACAGTCATTCACTTAACGCCGTTTATGGTGCTGCCATCATATGGTACCGGTACCTAGGCTAGTGGCACCGTTACTGGCATCCTATATGGTACCATAAGGTCCTGGCATCATATATATAATGGTATTGGCACCATATGGTACTGGCATCATAATATATTTGTAATGGTATTGGCACCATATGATACTGGCATCCTATGGTACCGGCACCACATGGTACTGGCATCATTGGTAGCAGTACAGGTACCATTGCCAAGGTAGGAGTACCATGTTTGGTGCCTGGTACCATATGGTCATACATGTCGTTGGGTGGTAAAGGGGGCGGCCGCCAAGCCCGATTTTTCGGCAAAAGTTCCCCCAACGGATTTTTGGGGGGACCTGAAAACCCACTCTTGGGTTCCAAAGGACAGAAAATTTAGCCGAGACAACACATTCTGCAGCACAAAATTGGGTTTTCGCCTACCCTAGAACTCAACAGGGTTTTAGCTTTGCTTAGAAACTCTGATTTTTTCGGTTACTTTGAAACCCTAAACAGGGTTTTTAGGTTACTTTAAAACCCTGATTAGGGTTTTTATGTTACTTGGAACCCCTAAACTGGGTTTTTAACGTTTTTTTCGATCAAAATAGGGTTTTGAAGCCATTTTCGCTCGAGAATCCCAAAACAGATCGCAAAACCCACTTTGGACTTGTTCCCAAAACCCTATTTGGGATGTGAAACAGTCCCCCACGAGCCGCGTCGTTGGCTCAGTGGGTAGCTTGCTGCCTCTGAGTCACGGCGGCCCCTGCATCCCTAGCGGTTGTAGTGGTTCATCCTCTCGGCGCGGCAAGTTTCTTGCTGCAAAGAGTTGGTCGTCGGCACAACGCTCCACCCAGGCCACCGAAAGCTAGTTACAGCGAGTAGATAAAATGGGAACCAACTGGATCTGCCATAGCACCGAAGCCGCTCCTACAGCATGCCAACTTGGAGAAAGAGCAATGACGTCAGGAGTTGTCCACGGAAACCGACTAGGCAGCGGGGCCTCTCTCACACCAGGGACGGACCTAGCGGACGTTGGGAGCCGACAACACCATGACGTCAACGCGCCAGGGACTTTCTTAGTACCTGGCGTCCAACAGCATGGCTAGAGTGGCTGGTAGTGATAGAAGGGAAACGTCCGAGATGACGAAACCACGGGGGTTGCGCAATGGATCGCTAGGTCTGAGCGTAGAGCCGTAAAGGCCCCCCCGCACATCGGATCGGATCAGTCCCCCACGGAAAAAACCCAGCGACATGTATGTGCATATATGTATGGTACCACCAAAGTGGCCGAACGTTGGGGTACCTTACATAGTGCCGGTACCATAAACGGCGTGAAGTGCCTGACTGTACTAGATAGCTATGGATGGACCCACGGTTTTGTTTGTAATGTCTATAAACAGCTATAGATGGCTTTATTAGCGCAAAGTGGCTGTTAGTCATTCAGAGCTGAAACGATTTGGCCTAATAGCTAAGCTAAGCATGGCAGCAGTGGTTCCAGGTCTGGCAGCGGTGGGGGAGCAGCCGTTGGCGCTGGTTCTGTTCGAGATGGTGACTTCGTTCTGTGCGGGAGTCTCCACGCACTACCCGATGCGAAAGGTGCTGTTGTTGCTGTGGAAGGTGTTGCTGGCCTGGCTGGGCGGCTGGGACGAGCTGAGAGTGGCCAAAGGCCAGGCGCGACTGTCCGCCGGTCTGTCGCAGTGTCAGGACACGCTCTCCATTGCCAAGACCATGAGAGCGGCGCCACCTCCGGCCATGCCGCCTCTCGTGGCTGCAGCTCAGGCTGCTGCTGGTGAGCTTAGGACACTCTGTTCCCCTATGCACAGGTCCGTTTTCAGAAGGAGAAATCCGTAGAAGAGCCAACCGACCGCCGCTCCCGCAGAGACAGATGGCGAGCGAGCGGACGGACAGCGGAGAAGAAGCTGACGAAGGCTTGCCGGACGATGATGACGGGGAGGATGAGGTGAGTTCTTGTATCTTCACTGAATCGGCTGCCGTATTTGGTACCACCGAGCCATAGAAATGGTCTATTCAATCGAACCCACATTGTTGGTTTGATTACACAATAGCCATCTAGAGTTGAGAAGTTGGCCACGTCTTTCCGGTTTTTGCATCAATCTTTGACTAATAGGTTAGGGAGGTTGAACATGTCAATGGAATGTAGTTTTTGTTGAATTATGCTCTTGTTTAAAGTATGGATAGCTAAACATGGTTAACAGGTCCGAACTCAGGAAAAGATCTTTCTTACTTTTCGATGTGCCTCATACGTTCTGTAGTGCTACTGACACGGTGTGACCGTCGGGAAATGCTAGCCTGCGTAGTTTAGTGACAATTACGTTTAGGTTATGGTGGATGCGTCGGAAGATTCCTCCAGTTCTAAGGTGAAAGACTGGTTGGAGTCGGGCAACAGTAACGGCGACCTAACGCAGAATAACGGTGCCTATAGTTCTGCTACTTGGTAGCGTTGTATTGATGCTGAGTTTTAGCCGAAGAGGATGAGAAACGGCCGGATAGTCCGGTGCCCAAGAAGCCGCCAACTGCGTCCGGCCGATTGACTGTACGGGCGCCGCCACTCAAAACGCTGCCGTGGGCGCCCAAAATAAGAGAGGTGGAGGTGGAGGCGTTCCTGGAGAGTGAACGTAACAAATTTCTCGAGTACCAGTTGCCGACCGATCGGACTACTGTCTTTGGGCTACCGTCGCCTATTCATCAGAGTGTTCAGGCTTTGCGCAAGCATGTCTACGTATCGCTGGGAGAAGTGCAGGTAGAAAGGATAAAGCCGGTCAACCAGAATAGTCGAGCTGAACTTTGCAGGCAAAACGCGATGAGCAACTAAACAAGTACTTTTTCTCGCAAAAGGAAGGCGAACTTCCGCAAACGCCGGCCGAACAACTGTATCGTCTGATGTTACCACAGGTTCCTCAATATATGATTGCACTACTGAAAATATTGCTGGCCGCTGCGCCCTCTTCCAAGGTGACCAGAAGTTCAGTGTCTGCTTTTATTTAAGATATTGGTTGTTTAGGCTAAAACAGACGCCATCAACATTCTGTCTGATGTGTTGCCGCCCGACGTTGACTGTTCGTTCGTGATGTCGGTCAGCGGCTCTTCGTTCAGTATTGACCTGGGCCCCAATGTTCAGGACGGACTCGAAACCACTGTCAAGATCGGACTCGACGTCAACAGACACAAGGAAGTGCGTCTGTCTGTCTGTCTGTCTCTGTCTGTCTGTCTGTCTGTCTGTCTGTCTGTCTGTCTGTCTGTCTGTCTGTCTGTCTGTCTGTCTGTCTGTCTGTCTGTCTGTCTGTCTGTCTGTCTGTCTGTCTGTCTGTCTGTCTGTCTCTGTCTGTCTCTGTCTGTCTCTGTCTGTCTCTGTCTGTCTCTGTCTGTCTCTGTCTGTCTCTGTCTGTCTCTGTCTGTCTCTGTCTGTCTCTGTCTGTCTCTGTCTGTCTGTCTGTCTGTCTGTCTGTCTGTCTGTCTGTCTGTCTGTTGTCTGTCTGTCTGTCTGTCTGTCTGTCTGTAAACCGGAACTGCAGTTGAAAGTAGCTGGCAGCCAGGGGGAGGCGGCTGGTTGTTTGTAGGCGATTAAAAGGCGTAAAAAGAAAAGAAACAATCATCAAAGCTACAGTGGCTGTGTGTTGTAGGTGATCGTGAAGTCGGTGGCCTCTATTCTGCTGCTGCTTCTTAAGCACCTGCGTCTCAGTCACGTTTATCAGTTCGAATACCTGGCCCAACACCTGGTCTTTGCCAACTGCATACCGCTGATTCTGAAGTTCTTCGACCAGAACGTTCAGCAGTACATCCAGTCGAAGAACGAACTGGTGGCTTGGAACTACCCGGGCGTTCTTTTGTTCTACGCAGCCAACGGTACGCACTGGTAAAGACCGTCTCCAAGTCTCTAGTGCACCTGCTTCAGAGCAGAGCTGGCCGGAGCTGAATCTGGAGAATCTGGACCTGAAGCGACCGGATGTGAAGCCCGGCAGTCCCTACTTTCTCTGGCGCAATCTCTTCTCTGCCATCAATCTGTTGCGAGTGCTCAACAAGCTAACCAAGTGGAAGCACGCCAGGACCATGATGCTGGTGGTGTTCAAGTCGGCGCCCATCCTCAAACGAACCCTGCGCGTGAAACAGGTCGGTATGACTGACGGACGGGAAGAACTAAATAGCTGCAGTAGTTCTGTTTTCAGATTCTTCTTCAGCTCTACGCTTTGAAGTTACTGAAGATGCAAGCCAAATACTTGGGTCGCCAATGGCGCAAAACAAATATGGAGATCATGTCTGCTATTTATAGCAAAGTTAGGCACAGGTCCGTTTGGTGACTTGGTTAGAAGGTAGATTGTGGCAATTATTCGGCTAGTGCAGATTAAATGACGACTGGGCGTACGGCAATGAAACGTCTGCCAAGCCGTGGGACTTCCAATCCGAAGAAACAGTGTTGCGCAGTGCAGTGGAGAAGTTTAATCTCAGACGATACGGCGAAGGAATGCTCAGCAGTATCAGTTCCAATCTTGGTTGGTTCTGTGTTAAATCTTTCGACAAGCTGTATTTTGTATTTTGCTACATAGCGCTTCTAACTAGAGTGCGAACTGGTATTGGGTATTGGGCGTATTGGGGTGTTTTCCAGGTATTGGTATTGGGTTCTTATCCCCCAATACCCAATACTAATTAGGCCCTATTAAAATCGAAAAAATCGCTGTTTGAACTGAAAAACTGACCTGAAAAAATCGAATAGATTGACCGATGATTAGGTATAGAAAGCCATTTTTGCGTTACTAAACTAAAGGTTAAGAATGTCTTTATACTGTCCGCTTTTCTCAGTAGTACGCTAGTAATTAGTGCAATTTATTTCTCTGTTCATAAAACGTTTGTGATTCATTTGAAATTTGTCATTTTAGTGATACAGAATGTACAATGTATTAGTACTGTACCCAGGGGGTGCGGGTTTGGTACACCCATTCCCGGTGGAGTGCGAAGAAAAAATCCGCCGAAAATAAGAAACACTGTAATACAGTACAGTAAATTGTGTACGGACTAAAACTGTTAATTTCCGCTTATTTTACCCTCCAGAACGGCTTCTAAATTCTTTCTTAAAGGCTAATTTTTCAAAATTTCTCGCCCTAGTTGGACAATGGCCCAGCCAGGCCTCTTCGAAATTTTAGTCCCTATGAAAGAAGTCCTGTGTACACCCTGGAATGTACCTGTTCACTGAAATGCAATTCTTGGCTCAGCTACGCAAGTATTGGGTATTGGGGTATTAGGGGTCTTAGGTATTGGGATTGGGTATTGGGGTATTGGGTTTTTCAGGTATTGTTTGCACTCTACTCCTAACCTAACTTTACTTAGTGCTCATCTTACAGGTCACTTAGGGTAGTGTTACCAGTATGGTAACCCACCTTCTGGCACTGCTGTGCAGTGGTAGGGTATTGGCAGTAGTAATTGCCGGTTTACTTTTTATTTTGACCAAAAATTTCGATATTAGTCCCGGAACGGAGTGCATAAAGTTTTAACTACCGTTCGAGTGTGGGCAGCAGACGGTGTGTGGTGTTGCAGACGCGGCTGGTGGTTCGTCGCTGGGCAGCGCTTCGTTCAACGACCCCGAGTTCCAGCCCTACGACAACAACATAGTGTCGGTGCTGGGCATTCAGTGCCAACTGACCGAGCGCTTCAAGCTCAACTATGAAAAGTGGCTGGACAGAGAGGTGTTCCATGCCAACATCGACTGGGACCTCCTTCTAAAAATGAACAGAGGCATAGCCGGTTAACTTGCTCTGTAGTTACGTGTTGTATCATGCTGTGGATAGAAATCTTCGTGTTTTAATTCAAAGTCTTCAGTGCGGAGTGTGATTCTGGCATAAATTATTCTGCTTTAAAATGCTGTTGGACTTCTACGTACAGTTAAGTGTCTGTCGATACCTTCCTGTCTTGATCTCACTTGACTTGTCTGCAACCCTGTAACCTAGTGATGCCGCTCACAGTGGGCGTGAGAGCGAGGGTAACCGACCTGGAATCTATGGAGGCGCGACTCTTTCAATTGACCGAATCTCATGGCTCAATTTCCGATCAGGAAGATGTCTTTTTCAACGTTCCTCAGGGCAGCTTGAAGTTGAGACGCATTAAAACCAATGTGACTCTATTTGAGCTTCTAGATGTTTGTTTGAGCGGTGGTTTGTTTGTAGCCTGTTGGAGAGTTGATATTTTATCAAAGAACCGATGAATCTGCTCCTAGTCTGCAGGAATACTCTAGAACCTTGGTGCACGATGTGCCTTCTATGAGAGTAAGCGAGGTGGTCTTTTTGCTAAGGATGCTGACCGCTCGTTCGATTAAGAGTACCTTGAACGAAGCTCTTGGAACCGCTGCGGTCGTGCACCAAAGAAGACGTTTGTATTTGACCGGTGCGGCCAGGTTTCACTTGGACCACGTCGAAAATGCCGGATGCTTCTTACAGATCGATGTGTGTGTGTGTGGCTTTAACTGACTGACTGGTGACCAACTAAAATTCGTACTTAGGTTTTACTGGAGAAAGGACAGAAGAGTGAAGAAGGAGAGAAAATAGCCATGTCACTGCTACAAAAACTCAACATTGACCACAGCCAGTTGGTGCCGGTTGCTTATGTGGACGTGTTGTTGACTCGATGCAACAGCACCAAAAAGTCTGAACCTTTGTGATTTGCTCATCTGTTCATGTTTATTTATGTTGTTGCCAACGCTTTGACTGTGACGTGACAGCTATTGCTGTAATCTGATTTGCTCTTAGTTAAATACTGAGCTTTTTGATTATTTCTCAAATTTGTACTAAATGTTTGTTGTGTGGGTGTTTGTATTTCTGAAGTGTTCGCTAAAATTGCTCTTTTTATAAACTGTAATAAAGTTTACAGTTTTTTAGTTGGTTACTGCTGTTCACGGTTCCTTTTCAGGGATATCGCGCATATTTCGTACCGTGCTGTTTTCAGAATTTATATGGCAGTTAGTTACGTACCGCAAATCTATGAAACTTGTTTTAGTTTCAGCAATCCATAGTGACTACGTACTGTAGGTGAGATTCTGGTCTGCGGGAATGTCGCGCAACATCGAGATAAAGGCGCGAGTTTCGGATCCGGAAAGTCTGCAACGTAAAGTTTTCGAGCTGACCGAATCGCTGGGTGCTGTCTTCATGCAAGAGGACACTTTTTTTCGCGTTCCAAATGGGAGACTGAAGCTGAGAGTAATGGACTTGCAGGTACACAGGTTGAGTGGTTTCTAGTCAGTATCTTATTTCTTCGTTCGTGTCGTGCGTGTGCTTAGGTGTTTGCGATAGACAGATCGATGGGAAAACAGTAGACATTCGCTTGCTGTTCTCTTCTTCCAGCTTTTATCTCGGCTGACCAAGTCTGATTGAGCAAAGAAATTGCTTTGCTTTCCTGCAATTTTTCGGTTAAATTGCTCGCGCTCTGAACAAATGCTTCCTGATCGGGCGAAATCAGATCAAGCCGGTACCGTACCAAAAAAACGTGACTGATTGAAAATAATCAAGACCGGATTAGCGCAAAACTGGTCCAGATTGGCGTGTAGGGCGCGATCGGTTTTCGCAGATTGCCGACTCTCTAATTCGTAATTGGTTGCGTCGAGAACGGCTCTTAAGATGCATTGCCACTAAATAGCTTAATCGATACTGGTCCGGACTTGTTCAAAATCCTTTCAGTTCGCTTCACTGTTCTAAAGGTCTTTCTCGGCAATCCACTTTTATCTCCGTGCTTTGCCTGGCCCGGTCATTAGGTCGATTTTTGCTCTCTCTCTCACTGAATTGTAGCGCTTACTTGATACACCATGCACTGGCCCTATCTGGTCTGTTTGCTCTTGGTTGCGGCCCCTTTGCTCAGAACGAGAGCACGACACCCAGCTATGATACACAAAATGGTAATTGTCCTGCTGATCGGTTCCGCGTTTTCTATGACTGCTGCAGGAGGATCAGTTAGCAGACCCGTTGCTGCACATTTCGTCAAGAGAAGCCGACAAACGGGGCAGAGGTTACCCGGCAGCACTAGCGCGTGGTTACGGTAAACGCGGCGGGCGCGGCTATCCGGCCGCACTGGCTCGAGGCTACGGCAAGCGCGGTCGCGGCTACCCATCCGCTCTGGCTCGTCAGTTCAAACGCGGAAAGGGATACCCGGGAGCTCTGGCCAGGGGACCTTCTTCCAGCGCCTTCTATTACTTCAACAAGAAAAACGATGTTTTTCCCACCAACTGGTACTTCGAAGATCAGTGAAAGCAAAGACGATAACGTTCTTGTGCAGTACTGTACGTTTGTACGTATTGTAGGTACAGTGTTTACGGCTTCGACATTCTCACCTTTACCTATGTCGAGTTTTGAGGCTAGACGCGTTTCGCGCGGAAACCGGGCTATAAACGAATAAAGTCGATGTTCTACTACTTTTAATCTAGCTATTACGAAGAACGGCTTTGCGTTTGATTGTCGGTCAGCTAAAGTTGCTTTATTTGAGAATCTGTACCCACTATTTACTATGCATAGGTATATTTTCGTTTAACTTTAGCCGGACGGTGAGCTGATATTCTACAATCGGCCAGATCAACAAGGCCCCAAAATGTCCACGTTTAACAAAACGCCTATCAGCGACGCATCTCAGCTCAAGGTAAACGTCTTATGTTCCATTCGTCACAACAGTTACCACTACAGAACCCGAATTTCTGTCAGGAAACCCTTGGACAAGCTCTCGGAGTACTTGGCGTTGTTAAGAAAACGCGTCGCCTTCATATGTACGGACAGACCAGAATTCATCTAGATCGTGTAGACCAGCTCGGTTCATTTATGGAGCTCGAGGTAGAGGTCTTGCTTCTTTTCTTTGCCAATCACGTTGCGTCCTTTCGGTTGCGCAACTACGACATTTCAAAATCGAGCATGTTACTGTATAAAATGTTTTAGCGAGGTAGAGTAATGTAAGGTTTCACAAAGATTTTGCATGACAACGGTTTTATTAGCAGATGACGTTAAATGAGGTTGCAATTGAGAAACAGTGGGTAGTAGATGCACAACAGGTCAGACCAAAAGCTTGACAAAATTCTGTCCTGTGACCGGCTGTCGACAGGTCGGACATCTGCTAGGGATGGCAATTTCCATGGCCCGAGAAATGCAGCCATTGCAAAAGACGTGACCGCATTTAGTCGCCAGAAGGTGAAGGTGACCGCCAACAGCTGACAGCTGAAAAATAATTTGAAAACGTGTTGAACTATGTCTTGAAGGAGACAGACCTCTGCGCTTGACTGCGAACAGATGCCACAGGAGATGGTGGGGCGCGGACCGCTGGGAACACTGGCCGCAGTGGTTTCGGTTCTTGTCTGCCCCTGCTGCGTCCACCCACACTCCCGTTTGAACACGTTCCACTGAGTTTGCATAAAGCGTTGCTGATTCCTCAGTGGACGCAGTGCCCGCGGCCGATTGGTGAACTTCATTGGCACGCATTCCAGGCTTCCGTCCGCTGAAACCAAAACGCAAGTCTATGATAACGTGGTCACAGACAGCACTTACGCTTCCGCACGTCAATCGTAATAGTCGGGGCGCGCGCATACATGGGTGGGTAGTGAAAGTCTGGTCGTGAGACGTAGTTGTGCAGACATCTGGCCGAATTCAACATGTTCCATCTGTGCGCAATCATCAGCTTGGCGATACTGTAGAACCGAAACTGAAACAACACATTTACTTTGCAACTGAACTGTTCAAAGGCTGACTGACTCGACGGAAGTAGTTGGAGAGAAAGCTGATCGCCAGCAAGCACTGCTCAGAGCCTCTTGGACTAATCTGACAGTCCCACGTTATCTCGCCCTCAGTCAAGTTTACGAGGTTATTGGGCACGAAATGCGGTGGCAGACGGATCGGTGCTGCGGCAGCGCCTTGTCCTCTTCGCCCTCTGACAGGCCGCTGCGAATCGATTGGTGGCACATCGACCCACCGCTGTTCCTCAGTCTGGACGTACTACAACAGAAGATGTGCAACTGACAGTCAGACATACTGCTTAGCGGTACCGCATACGAGTACCTGTTCGAGTAGCTCTTGAAGAAGGAGTGCAGCATTAGGATTGTCGGCCAGACTGTCGAACCAGTTCTGATCCAACTCAGGAAAAATATGGCGCTAAAACAAAGTAGCCTCAATGTACAACTGAGTCTATGGCAAATCAGAATGAAAACTAACTGACCACTTGTTCGATGAGTTGTGGATCGGCCATCGTAGAACACAAAACACAAAATAGCACAGCTGGACACACACAATGATCAAGTATGAAACAAAAATTTGTATACGTACAGCACTTGCTCAGTAATTCTGTCAAAAATTCATCAGAAGTTGTTGTGTTGTTGACCTTGCCGGAAAAAATCCATAGGCGATCCACAATCCTTGGGTGATGTCCGTTTGGTGACTTGGCTTCCGCTTTGACAGGGGGTTCCATCGAGGGAAGGCGGACTGCATTGGAACCCTTTTACCAAGGTGGCACTGCACTCACACTGCACGTTTCTATTCATCTAACAGACTTATCGCGGCTCCGGCTTTTTACTGATACTATTTGTATGTCTTCAGTAAAATGAATAATAGACAGACCAAGTGCATAGCAGCGAAAGCGTACAGTATGTACAGCATTTTCTTATACTGTATTAAACTAGAATTTCCTCTTCCTGATTAGTGGACATGCACAGTACTGCTTAAGATGTATTTTGCGAGAAAGTCAGCTTAGAGACGGCAAGTAGGGTCATCGCACCGATCTGGCTGATATCAAAAGTCTGTTCAAAAAATAAGCAACCTGGCGGTTTTTTGCGAATAACTTTTTATGGAGGCGTTGGAGCGACTTGGGCCTCAGGATCAAAGTTGGCAACAAGGTCGAGCTCCGGAATCCTAATCTGCGCTGCGTTTGCTCTGAACACTAATTTGCGCAACGTAAAAATTAGCTTTTTCCTTAATTGCGATGAAATGACTGCAGAGTTCGAATCTAGAGTTTCTGGCCACTCCAATGATGCTTTTATAGCGCTTCTAGGTCAAACCGTTCCAGTGGTATGGCCGGTCAAAATTTACGAAAATTGCGAAAAATGGCGTTTTTTGAAAATTTCACATAGAAAAGGCCGCGACAAAAATAGTTCAAAGTTTTAAGTACATTGTACATTTTTGTAGATCTCGCGCGGCGTTTGGGGCGTTTCATACTTTAAACGAGTTTTTCTACAGAAAAGTCGCCAGGCGATCTTTTTTCTACAAAAGTATGAATGCACCTTAACACTTAGTTTCAGTATGTGTACGCTGACTTGATTTGAAACACACGTACTCGTGCATTTATTTCAGGTTCTGCTTGAGCAGGGTCAAACAGCAGAAACTGGCGAAGCTATTGCAGAAGCGATTATGCAGAAGTTAAGTATAAAAAAAGAGAATCTAATCAGCGTGGCGTATATGGATCTTATTCTAGCACAGAGTCACTAGTGACTGGTTTGAGTTTGTAATTTTCGACATGCTACGTACGTACGTTTCGCTCGTTTTACGTGAGATTATAAAATATGCCGACTATTATGACGAGGAGCAGAGCATTACCGCCGACAGTGGCCTAACGAGGACAGACGCAACCACCACTCATTAGAGGAGAATTAAGATACTTGTACGCAAACGGGCACGTCATTCATTCTGTGCTCTACTCCTTCAACATGCGCCTGCCTCTTCCGATCCTCGTTCCGCTTTTTCTGGTCTGCTTCGTTGCAGCTGCAGTTGCCGATGACCGGGTGAGTAGTCCTTTTTGTCAGATCTGACACAATGGAAATCGTAAAAATTTACCACTTTCGCCACCTTGAAGGGTGTTGTCTATCTTGGGAGCTGTATGTTGGCTGCTAGTGTGAGGACTGCAAGCGAATAATTATATAAAATCGGTGATTTCAGGTAGACGGAAACAAGATCCTGTCCTTGCTGGCTAGGTCGAAAAGTCTGCCAGGAATGCTTAGCACCGTTCTGAACAGTCCCCGCGTTCGCTCTATTCTTAAGATGATCAAATCGAGACAGTTGCTCTTGTTAACAAAGCGAGTGCGTTCGAGAGGCAATTCAACCGAGTTAGTGGATTGAGTAAACAGATTTTACGCTGTTTCTGTTCGATTAGGCACAGAAAAATACACAGAGTGTGATTACTGTTCCAAAGGCGGAAGGCCCAGTTTGGCTCTGAGTTCGTTTGATTCTCTGATTTCGCGCTCGTACGAATCCTCGCGCGTTCGTTTTCTCTCGTCGTCTCTTCGTTTATCTTTGTCGGTCCGTGTACTGCGCTCTGAAATGATCAGCGGTTTTTAAATGCAGCTCCAGCTTAAAAGGTGTGGCAAGTTGGTAATTTTCTTGCATTTTTAAACAAAAAAAACGGCTTTCTAAACAGTTTGAAAGGTATCCAGAATGCAGAAAGGAATACAGGTGTATACAATAATAACTACTGCACTTCACCTTAGGGTAGTTAACAAACCAGGTCGAAAACGCCTAAAAGGCGTAGACACTGCTACTCGTAATTTTAACAAAAAAGCCTTTTACAGAAGCGAGTTCGATTGTTGGATCTACCTGAAGCGCTCCTTAAAACAATGGCTAACTTAGTGAAAAAGAAATATCTCTACTGAACTACTGAATGGTGATAAAATGTTGCCTGAAAGAATTTCTTCAGAATATATTGAGTGCTGGTTTTGTCGAAATTTGCGAAAAGGCAGCAGCAAGAAATGCTGTAACTTTTGGGACACCTGTTGTAGCTGCTTTGCGATGGTCTGACGCCGAATCGGTCCAGATTGCTTGGACGCGCGCGTTGTTGTACGCCTTTTAAACTAAGCGTTGGGGCTCAGGCTACGTATGCAGCTTTATAGAGTATATACTATAGATTTATAGAGGGACTGTTTACGTAAGCGCCAACATTCTTTAAGATTTATCTACAAAGCCAAAAGCTAATCTTATACCGGCAGCCTTGACTGACTGCCGGCAAAAACTGGTCAGATCCTGCTTGTAGTCTAGACGGTTGGATAGAGTGAATGTGCAAAAGCTTCTGGACAACACCTGGACTCCGTCTGCTCTTGCGTTCCCGGGATCGACTACGACTGCGTCTGCGCTCCTTCGACCGGCTTCTGCTGCGTCGACGACGATCCGGCGAACGGCCAGACTGAAACACATCCATAAAAATACAACTGTATGCTGTTTCTATGGCATATTTTCTACCGATAACTTCTTAACGCAGCTGGCTCAGGCACAAAAGTTGGCTTCAGATGGGTGGGTGGGCAAACCCCCGGACCCTCCGCGGCCCATGTATGCTCCAACCACCCGCGTCGAAAAGCCATACCCCTCCATTTTTTCTGGCCCCTGTATGGGTGAACTTTGAAAATCTAGCAGACTAGACATAGACAATTGGTGTCACATGAAAGTCAGCGACAAATCACAGAGGTATAGGTTCAGAACAGTTACAATGGAAAGAGGAACGTATGTGTTTTCAATAAGGCAGCACGGCCGTCTTTGCCCATACCTATGATAGTACGCACCATAGACAATATCGGTACAAATTTGAAAGCTGGTACAATAGACAACGACAACATGCTAACTAACTGTGTAATGGTGAGAATTACTTTAGGTTTGTCAGCTTCATCGTCTGAAGAGCTAACTGATACATCATCCAAGTCTTCTTCCAACGCACTGACGCGAGGTTCCAGTTCATTGCTGCCTTCCAGAGCATCTCGTTTCTGCAATACATTAGTTATATTGCCTCATAACACACAAGACAATGTGCACTAAAGAAGACCAGCGCTTCAGCATCAACTTCACAATCAACGGTTTTCATTTTCATGTGAACGTCACAGCGCACACACTACTTACAACCATAGAAAGGCATAGCCAACCACGAGCCCATATAGCAGGCAGGCATTCTTGACATACAAGGTATCAGTTCAACGTTGACTGATGCATTATGGTACCGATATGACATCACTTTGATCTCTGATCGAAGCCTTGGATGATATGGCATGGTTAAAACACATGGCATCACTTGGTCATTGATCGGCCAATCAGCTTGCAATAACGCATTCAAGGTGATACAAAAAGCATCACTTGAGGTTAAGACATCGATGGCATCTCATACCGTCTGGCACTCAACGCCGTTTATGATAAGAACCGATGTGCGGGAGGGACTTTACGGCCCTACGCTCAGACCTTGCGGTCCATTGCGCAACCCCCGTGGTTTCGTCATCTCGGACGTTTCTCTTCTATCACTGCCAGCCACACTAGCCATGCTGTTGGGCGCTAGGTACTAAGAGAGTGCCCGGCGCATTGACGTCATGGTGCTGACAGCTCCCAACGGCCGCCCGGCCAGGGCACTAAACCGGTATTGGCCTTATTGTTGGTTTCTCAGACAGCACCTGACGTCATTGATCTTTTCCAACGTGGCATGCTATTGGAGCGGCTTCGGTGCAATGGCAGATCCAGTCGGTTCCCCATTTTACCTACTCGCTGTAACCAGCTTTCGGTGGCCTGGGTGGAGCGTTGTGCCGACGACCAACTCTTTGCAGCAAGAAACTTGCCGCGCCGAGCGGATGAACCACTACAACCGCTAGGGATGCAGAGGCCGCCGTGACTCAGAGGCAGCGAGCTACCCACTGAGCCAACGACGCGGCGGTGCTGGTACCATACCGGTTGTTAAAAAAATAGAGAATATATTTCCAGCCTTAGTTTGAGCAGACGGATCGTTTAGCTTTCGGTTTCAGTTGAAAGAGTGTCCAATGGCCGATCGACTGGTTGGTAACCTGGCAAAAACAAGTCACGAAGTCGGGTACAGTAACAGTGTATAGTAACGAACTTCAGTACACTGCTTTTTCATTCTGGTTTTCAGTTTTGTAATGTTTTTATCATGCGTTTGCCTCAAATATGGAGTGGAAAGTGTTTGCTAAGTTTCACACGAAGCTCAGTGTGCCTCCTGTAGCTATAAATCAAGAGCTGAATGCCATACATGAAGAAGAGACGTAAACCACACTTCCAGGCATTCTTTCAACTGACATAGAGTGCCTCTTCGAAACGCTGTACCAACTTGTGGACATGGGTTTTGCTTAGGGTCTCTTCTTCAAGTATAGCATTCAGCTCTTGAATAACGGTTACTGGAGGTACACCGAGCTTTGTGTGAAACTTAGCACACACTTACCACTTCGAATTTGAGGCAAAAGCACGACAAAAACATTAAAAACTGAAAAACAGAATGAAAAAGCAGTGTACTGACTGAAGTTGCTCACTGTTACAGTCATACGCGGGCGGCGGGGGGGTCCAGGGGTTTGCTCACCCCCAACTTCGGCTTCAACCCCAAACCACCCCACCCACCTACCTGAAGCCGACTTTTGTTCCTGACCGCACCCACCAAAATCGCCGCGACCCACCCAAGGCCCACCGCATCCCCAAATTTTCGGATTTTGACTACCCAACCCATTTTTCCGGCCCATGTATGGTTACAGTACCAACTCCGTGGCTTGTTTTTGCCAGGCGACCAAGCAAATCGGTCTTTGAAATGAAACCTAAAGCTAAAGGGTTCGTGTGCTCAAAATAAAGCTGGAAGTAAATTGCCGTTTTTTAACAACCTGTATAATGGTACCGGTACCATGGTACCCCTACCCATGGTGCCGGTACTATATATGGTACCACTACCATTACATATGATGCGAAATCTGAACGTAGTGGTACCATGCATGCTATCGGTACAGGTACCAATGTCAATGTAGGGGTATCATAATAATGGTACCGTCGCCCATGTTTGGTACCACCGCAGGCCCAAAACGGGGTATGGTGCCACTAGCCTAGGTACCGGTACCATATGGTACCGGCCGGCACCTTATATGGTGCCAGTACCATAAACGGCGTTAAGTGCCTGACTGTCATAGTGTCCATGTATGATGGCGAGCACGTTGGCCAATAAATCGAGGGGAGCGCGATAGCGGTCGCCTTTTATTTTTGGCAGCCTTTAAAATATTGATGATTAGAATTTTAGCGCCCCCTTTTGTATGTCAACTTTAATCAAAGACAATGCCGCGAGTACGTACGTATGTATCAAAGCGGCCTATTAGAATAGATTACCTGCAATCGCGGCATTTGTATATCACATACGCGCTCTTCCCTCAGAAGAAGATCTATAAATTCATCCACGTGCAGTATCTCGAAACCTGAAAAATTCTCCGAATACAGCCCAAATACACACTAAATAGTACATTTCAAAATTCAACTAATTCTGTGTTTTTGGGAATAACTCCTTATGGAAAGGTCGGAGCGGTTTTTGCCTCATAACCAAAGCTGTAGCGGGGCCCGAGCTCTGCACTGACCTAATCTGCGCAACGTTCCCTTGTAACGCTAATTTGCGCAAGGGAAAAATCGGCTTTTTCTGCAGCTGGGCTGAACGTGATTTTTTTAGTGAATCAGAATTTAGAGACCATGAGGATTTCAAAAATGTATTCATATTGATTCTATTCTAGGTCAAATGGTTCCAGAAATATACACCGTCAAATTTGACCGAAAATGTGAAAAATGGCCGTTTTCGGCGATTTTCAGATTTCTGGGGGGAATTGAAATAACTCGGGACCTACTCAACCGATTTAGCTGCAACTCACATTATGGTGAGACCGTCGAAAGCCAGTGATGGCCAGTAGGTAAATGGGAACCGAACCGGCGCTGCCGTTGCACCTAATGGCAGCAAAGGGGAGGGTTGTTTGTAGACAGGGCTACCCCATTGAAGGGCTCTCTGAAAAGAGCGAGGGGTGTCCTGAGCTGTCCGAAAGGACAGTGGAACTCATAAACAAACAAACAAACAAACAATGGCCGTTTTCGGCGATTTTCAGATTTCTGGGGGGAATTGAAATAACTCGGGACTAACTCAACCGATTTAGCTGCAACTCACATATTATGGTGTAAAATTTAGTTTTATGTCGATTCTGATCAGCAGCCGATCAGCTGATCGGCTTCCAGGGTTCGTGCGGCTTTTGTATAGCAAAATTCCCTGACCTTTCCCTGACTTTTCCATGACCAGAGTCAAAATTCCCTGACCAACCAGGGTGAGGAAACTGCAAACAATCTGAGAAAATTTTAAAAAATTGGCTTTGTAAAACGCATTTAAACGGTATTCAGAGCGTAAATTTCCGGCTTAAGTACACTAGTAGTATATAAAATCAGAAGACCGATCTTCAAAAAGCTGTTGTGAAAAGTCCCGACAGGACCATTTGGCGGCGAGATGTTGGTGATGCTATCAAATTTTTCCCTGATCAGACACCAAATTCCCTGACTTTTCCCTGATTCCCTGACTTTTTTTAAATTCCCTGACTTTTCCATGACTCCCTGACTTTCCAGGTCCCGCACGAACCCTGGCTTCTCTATAGCAAAACTCCCTGACCTTTCCCTGACTTTTCCATGACGAAAGTCAAAATTCCCTGACCAATCAGGATGAGAAAACTGCAACCAATCTGAGAAAATTTTTATAAAAATTGGCTTTATAAAACGCATTTTAACGGTATTCAGAAGGTAAATTTTCGGTTTAAGTAGGAGTATAAAGTCAGACGACCGATATTTCAAAACGGGGTGTTGTGAAAAGTTCTCACAGGACCATTTGGCGGAGAGATGTTTCTGATGCTATCCAATTTTTCTGTGACCAGACACCAAATTCCCTGACTTTTCCATGACTCCCTGACTTTCCAGGTCCCGAATGAACCCAGCTGATGATAAGAACCCTGAAGACTTGACCCTGATACCGTAATCCCGATTTTTCCAAAATGAGGTCTTTGCATTTTTTCTCTGCTAACTGATAGTAGTACAAAAAGTAATTTTCGTGTCAGGAGGACCACATACTACAGTATCAGAATGGCTTCAGAGTGGCCTAAAATCGATTCAAAACACTGCACAGTAAATTTATAAGCAAGCCAACACAGTTGGTCGAGTGGTTAGGCCACCGACTGCTGTGTGCGTGTGTAGCGAGGCGACTGCACACGTTCACCCCCTCGGCGCGGCCCGTGTTAGTCGCAAAGAGGAGTCGATGGCATGTAGGCTGGCATGTCGCGCGTGTGCCAGCTGAACTTCTAAACGCGCTGACTCACTCCTCTGACCTGGTGTTGTCTGAGGCCGGCCGTCTTATCCGTGCCAATGAGGAATTGGGCGCGCCTCTTGGCCCATCTACACAGCCGTCCCCTGGGGCGTATGTCCTGGTGCAGCCAGTTTGTTATCGTTGCATGCTGATTGCTGCATCTGGGGCATGGGGCGTGTTGATTGTTCAGCCCCCGTGCCGGGTAGTCTTACCTGGTTAGTTACTAACAATACTATACTTTAAAAAAAATAAATTTATAACCACAGGGAAGTGCTTAAACTACTATAAGTGAGCAGAGAAAAAACCAAGACCACATCTTGTAAAAATCGGGATCAGGGTAGTTTTCAGGGTTCTTATGTATCAGAACAGAATCGACGTAAAACTAAATTTTACACTATGTGAGTTTCAGCCAAATCGGTTATGTTGGTCCCGAATTATTTCAATCTGCCCCAGAAACCTGAAATTTTGCATTTGTCAATATGAATACATTTTTGAAATCCCCATGTTCTCTTAATTCTGATTCACTAAAAAATCGCATTCAACTCAAATACAGAAAAAGCCAATTTTTCCCTTGCGCAAATTAGCGTTACAAGGGAACGTTGCGCAGATTGGGTTACACCACAGAGCTCGGGCCCCTCTGCAACTTTGCTTATGAGGCAAAAACCGCTCCGACCCTTCCATAACGAGTTATTCGCAAAAACACAGAATTAATTTAGTTTTGAAATGTACTATAGTACGCCAAGTAAACAACAAAGCAAGCATTTTTATGCAGAAGACGTTGTTTACACTTACGTCCGTCTTTGTTCATCCAACGCAATTTTCTATAGTCATTGAGCAATGGCTCCAGGTATTTGTAAATTTCAACCGAACTGGCGATCAGCCGAAAATACATGGCTCCCAGAGCTCGAATGTATCTGAAATATTATTATTATTAGATTATTAGAAATCGTCATTTTAGTAAATAAAAAACAGTTGACACCGTCGCATCTCGTTAATCGGGATATCCGACATCCGGACAAGAGTTGGCTAGGTCCCAAGTTTCCCCATATCAATATTATTTCATAATTCGAATCCGGGTTCGGTAGTCCGGACAAGGTTCGCTTCGCAGCCCCAACTTAGAATTCGTTATCGTATCGCCTCGTGAAGTGATTAGTTAATGAGGATTTCGTTAATTAGGATAAGATCCAGACATGGGCAAAGGGGGGGCTGAGGGGGGTTGGCCCCCCTCAGGCTTTGACCTACCCCCCTCAGCTTGCCGCTACCCCCTCAGGAATTTTTTTGCTTATAATGCAGTTCGGTGGCTGTAACATGAACGTAATATCTGCATCAGCTGGTTTCTGTCTGGTTCTATCTGCCCACGCCCCCTTCGCAAGAATGCCTTACAAAAGATCACAAACTCTGTTCAGAGCTGCGGTTTTTCAAAAATGGTTTTATAGTATGCAGTTACTACCTTATTTGCATACATGGGCCGGAAAAATCCGGAGGGGGGTAGAGGGGGGGTTGAGACCTCGGGGGGGGGGTCCCCCCGAAAAAAGGCCAAAAAACGCCTATTTTGCCTTAAATAAGCGAAAATTTCCTCCCTCCGGGAGGGGAGTGGGTGGGGGAGGGGGGTATGGCCGACCGAGGGGGAGGGGTATACCCCCCGGCCCATGTATGCTTATTTGTGGTTCTATCATGTTAATATTGAGAGTCACTCAGCTATTACGGTCGCTACCGACTTTAGTTTGGAATTTCTATTCTTTCTGGAAGGGAGTTAGATGAACTGATGAATATGAAGAAAACGAATTGGAAGGGAAAGTGATACACAGCCTTAGTGCTAGAGTGCGAACAATACCTAGAAAACCCAATACCCAATACCCAATACCAATACCTGAGACCCCCAATACCCCAATACCCAATACTTGCTTAGCTGGGCCAAAAATTGCATTTCACATGACAGGTACATACATTCCAGTTGTGTACAAAAGATTTTTGGCAGCGCAATAAAAATCTTTAAGAGGCTTCGTTGGGCCGCTGCCCAAGCAGGGTGAGAAAATTTTGAAAACTTAGCCTTTTAAAAAGTATTTAGAAGCCATTTTTGACGCAAAATTAGCAGAAATTATCAGTTTTGGCATTTAATAAATATTTCGTAATTCAGTCGTGTTTCTTACTTCCGGCGAATTTTTTCCTAACTCTGCCGGAAATTGTGTACACCACTACAATAGCCATGTGTACGATACCAGTACATTATGGTGACTTTAGAAATGTCACCATTTTTATTTTAGATAAGAACAGAGAAATTAATTACTGGTGTAGCGCTTAGAAAAGCGTACACTTTAGGAACTTCTACTAACGTTTAGTTGATTAGGCTGTCCATAGCACCATAAACGACGTTGTTCCAGAGGGGGAGAGGGGTCGGCTGAATGCGACGATAGACGGCACACCAGGAGACGGAGGGGTTAGCAAAACCGACGTCACTTTTTTCGGAATTTTAGTGAACTTTTATTGTATTATTTTCAAATGTAATTATATTCTGTCAAATTTTTCTACATACAGAAAAGCTTTCCAGAGTGGTTGTAGCGATTAATTTAATTGATTGTACTTGTACAGTAAGGTAACAATAAAACATGACAGTACTGTATGTACTGCACTTTTATCGGGGGAGGGGGGGTAAACCGAAAACGACGTCGCCTTAGAGGGAGGGGTCCCCAAGAAACGATGCAAGGCGATTTTGGGGGAAAGGGGCCCCGAAAAATCGGGATTTTGGATGGACGGCTCCTTCACGCGAAAACAGCTTCCTAAACCGCAACATCGATCAGCTTTTTCGATTTTTTCAGATCAATTTTTCAGGTCAACATCGATTTTTCTCTATTTTTACCTGTCCCAATTAGTATTGGGTATTGGGGGGTAAAAACCCCAATACCCAATACCTGGAAAACACCCCAATACACCCAATACCCAATACCAGTTCGCACTCTACTTAGTGCGATTATTTTCTAGCATGTTATTTTAAAATAAACGTATTATTTGCAAGAATAAGCACTAAATTTTGTCAAAAACAGTACAAAGCGGTACTATTTGTGGTAAATATACCGAAAATGCGCTTATTTTGCGGAAAATCGAATTTTTAAGCTACCCCCTCAGGAGCTCCTATCCCCCTCAGCCCCATCAGAAATTGAAAATTCTACCCCACCCCCATCAGCCGAAATGCTAGCCCATGTCAGCCCCAAAACAGTGTTTTAGCTTTGATTCGTTAATCCGAACAAAATTGGCCAGTCCGCACTTGTCTGGGGATTAACGAGACGAGACTGTATCTTTGCTTTGTTACAGAACGCACTTGTATTCTTCCTGGCGAATAAACTCCACAATGATGTCCTTGTCTGGCTGAATTTGTAGCATCTTGAGAATGAGACACAGAAACGGTGTCGGCTTGACGTTTCCGCCGAACACTCCGCCAACAAAACGAAGCTCCATGCCTTTGTCGACTATCAGCTCAGCTAAACTGTCCATGTCAAACTGATCAATACGGTTAAGTGTTTGATTCTTGTCACACACTAGCCTTGCCCAACCCGCAACTCGGGCTAGACAAACCTCTACCAACTGCACCCCCAAATCAGTATTTTCACCCCTAATTTTCCGATTTTGACAACCCCCAATCCATTTTTGCCGGCCCACATATGGTTTGTCGTCAGATACAAATGCATACCAGATAAAGCGAAACACTCCTCTTTCCAGTAGCGCGCATCGTAAATACGCATTCGAATAATCTTCTCAATGAGATACTGCGGATTTGTTCCACGCACGGTGAACGCGTCACGGGCAGTTCGGTTGGCCATCACTCTTGACACGCTCTCTCCTCTCTAGTGACGATTCGATTCGGTAAACCCGCGGTGGCTCTCTAACAAAAATTGGCATTGCTGGCTTAACTGACTTTTAGGGGTCCCTCCACTATATAGGGGCATTGGCTCAGGCTTAGGCTTAGGAGTCAACTGAATACAGTAGATAAAATTGAAATTTTTGTTAGGGACCCCTAAAAGTCAGGGGTTAGGTGTAGCTGGGGGGGGGGGGGGAAATCAGGGAAGGTCAGAAATGGATTAGATACCAATTAATTAACTTTCACATGACTGTACGACGGACGACGTGGAGCGTGCCTATACTGATGCGTGCCTCTAGGGGTATTTTTATATTGGGAAAACAGGCCTCTGGAGCGTGCCTATACTGATGCGTCTCTAGGAGTACTTTTAAATTTGACAAAACAGGCCCCCCGGGGCGTTTCCTATGCTGATTTAGTGATCATTAGACTCGCCAGGCGAAGGGCTTTCAAATGATATATGACTTGACCACTTTGGACGATTTTGAAATTTTGGAATTTTGCCAAAAAAAATTATCGATAATCGATATTTATCGATAGAAATCGTTAATTTCTAATTAATTATGATCATTAAAGACATTAATTTCTGTTTGGGATCGGTTGCTGATTCCCCCCCCCCAGCTACACCTGATCCAAAGTCAGTTTTGCCGGCATTGCTCAGTTTTACAGAACCCGACTCCGTGGTTTGCTTTTGCCAGGCGACCAACCAATCGATCGGCCATTGCTGCACACTCTTTCAAACGAAACCGAAAGCTAAAGGATCCGTCGGCTCAAACTAAAGCTGGAGGTAGCTAAATTCCCGTCTTTTTTAGCAACCTGTAGCACATAAAAATCTCGATTTTTCGGTCCATAGATGGATGGCATTACATTTTTCAGACAAATACGTTGAACATCGATACATCTCTGGTAAAAAATAACATTCCATAATTAGGCTAAAAAAGAAGAAATATAATATCTAACATCGCCGAAACACAACAAAAAAGATTCCCTAAATTTTCGGAAATTTCAAACATGGTTTTCCGATGTTAGTCCTTACAAAATCATACCCTTTAAAGAAAACAGAAATCCACTTTAAGCGCTTTTGTTCGTCTACACTCAAAATAAGTTGCTGTTTGTCTGTTCTGGACGAGAAAATTCGTTTTTGCTGTTTGTTTATCCGGCGGCGCGTCGTCTCGTCAGTGTGCCCAATAAAAATGCGACTGAAATTTCCCCCCGTTATTTTTGCGACTGAAACTACGGTTCATCGCAAATTTAGTGATTGTAGCATTTTAGCAGCACGATTGTGGTCTATTATATCTGCATAGTTGCTTCAAGGCACTGTTGCGATGTGAATTGTTGGAAGGCTGCGTGTCGATTGTTGGGACGAAAGCTATGCGCAGTTGAGCTAAGCAATTTCAAACAGTTACTTGCGCGACGATGTAAAGCAACTCTTTAAGGTACCGGTACCATGTGGTACCGCCATAGAGCCCGAACAGGGCGGTACCATATGGTACCCCTACCATAGGCACCGGTAAATTATATGAGCGACCTGGCAGGCCGAATAATTTCGCTTAAACTTCTTGAATGGGGTAACCATGACCGCTGGAATAGATTTCGACACTTCACGATTCTGAAAACGTGACCCATATGTAGATTGTACTGTAATAAGGCTTGCAATAAGGGGTAGTCTAGCTCAGAAAATAGCGGGTCTATACTCAAAACAGAAACTTTCCAAATTTTCGTGTCAGGACCAGCAGTGCTGTATTGGTAGACCAACATACAGTTAGATCACAGCCCCGAGAGCTGCGCAATCAGTATAGGGCACGCTCCGCAGTTCCATGGACGACTAAAAATTAGTTGTCCATGGCAGGGCAGTCTTGAGCTCCCGGGTACTGTTATTTTACTAGTGGATTTTTATTTTACTATTTACTAAATTTACTACAAATTCAGCCTGTCAATTTAATTTTAATTTTAATTTTACTATCAGGCAGCTCCGATTTTACTAATTTTTATTTTACTAATAATTCTACTCATTATACTACTATTTTACTGCGATTTTACTAGTCATAACGTGGAATTTTGAATCAGTGATGCCAAGGTACTGTGAATAATTGATGTTGGTCCAAGTATTTGCTAAATTTGATCATTGTACGAAGTTCTCCAGAACTGTAGACACAAAAAATGTGTGAAATTCGACTGACAAAACTGGATCCACACATCTTTTATTGCAAAATTGATCAAGATTTTGGCTGGAATTCACCGAAAACTAGTAAAATGGTAGTAAAATTTCTATTTTACTAGTGACGGCCTTTGGTAATTTAATTTAATTTTTACTTTACTATTGGCTCTTAATTTTACTTTTTACTATTATTTTACTACTAGTAAAATACCACTAGTATTACTAATTTTTGTTTTACTATACTATAGTAAAATAACAGTACTCCCGGGTTAGCGATCATACATGTAACAGGTCATCCGCCGATGGGGGTAGGGGGGTTGGGCGGTCTGGCGCCGGCCGGGGGGTCTGAGCCAAAATTTTGGAAGGGGGGTAGGGCACTAAAAACGCTCAAAAATCGAAAAAATCGCCAAAAATCGCTAATTTGGGCTGAAATACAGCTAAAAAGTGCTGTTTTGCAGGCGATTTTGGCAATTTATGTGTCAGAAACTGCAAAAAAAATGCAAAAATTTGCTCAAAAATTTACTTGCCAGAAAAATCGGAGGGGGGGGTCGGCGAAATCGTCTCGGGGGGGGGGCATCCGGGGGCTGGCCTAAGTCGGGTGGGGGCAGACCCCCCCCAGACCCCCCTGTTACATGTATGGTAGCGATCTACCCATATGTGGCAGACCGTCTGCAACACTAAAATTTGATTGTGAATATTTAGAATGGTATTAGATAGATGCTCTATCACGTATGACTGAGCCAGACCACCTCACTTTGGGAGCTGGATACGGTATCAGGGTAAAGTTTCAGGGTCGGGAAGTGTCAAAATCGACTCCAGTGGTCATGAATACTCCTATAAAACCAAGGAATTTCAGCCAAATCCACCAGTCTGCCTGTCTAAGACTGCGCCATGTAAGTTATTTGAGGTGAGGAGTTTATAACTTCGAACTATCCATCAGGCGTGGCAGGAGCAAATTTCAAAAAGTAATCGACCAAACAGTGGCACTTTGGTTAGTGGTAGATTGACCAGAATCAGAACTAGAATGCGAACAATACCTGAGACCCCCAATACCCAATACGTACTTGCGTAGCTGAGCCAAAAATTGCCTTTCAGTGAACACATGATTTTTTCACAAGGATTAAAATTTCGAAGAGGCCTGGTTGGGCCATCGTCCAACTAGGGCGAGAAATTTTCAAAAATTAGTTTTTAAGAAAGCATTTAGAAGTCGTTCTGGAGCAGTGTTGTGCCTAGCTCAAATTTCTAAAACTCGGTAAGTATTCAGTAAGTAAATCCAGATTTTTTGAAATTCGGTAAGTACGAGTAAGTACTGGGTTTTTCAAAGAAAACCCGGTAAGTACTCAGTAAACAATTCAGTAAACTCGGTAAAACCTTCAAAATTCAGAAATCTACAATTTATCTGAAAATATTTACCTGATATGGCTTTGAGCTACTAGAATCCTTTTTCAGTGCTGATTGATGAGTTCAAGATAATGTAGCTCGATTTTTCGGAATTTTAATCGTGTTTTGTGTTATTTCACGTTATGTATTGTGCTAATTAGCATGTATGGAAAGCCTTAAAATTTACACACTATACATAGTGACTAGAGGATGTGGCTTTAATTGCAAAGTCTGGCCAAACCGAAAAGTGAAGATCTGTTCTAATTTTTGCCATTTCCTCACAGTTCATGAGACTGATGCAAAAAAAGTCAATCAAAATATAGCTAATAGTAGTAGTAGATATAGTTTGTACTTCCATAGTCTTCGCGCCTCATTATACTGTAGCAACTCTACCGCGCAAACAAAGCTTAGGTTATGTAACAAGCCGTGAAAATTGCAAAAAAATTGGCAAAAATTGTGTATTTTCGTCGTTAGCAGATCGATTAGCGAAAGAAAAACCGTATATTTTCTGCACAGATGCTATGAGATGAGCTACCTATTGCAGAAGCTTTTACTCAGTAAACAACTCAGTAAATTACCGAGTACCGAGTTTACGGAATTTTTTTCTAATTGAGTAATTCAAAATTGAAACTCGGTATTCAGTAAGTAAAATTAAGAAAAATTTTTACCGGTAAGTAAAAGTACTTACTTTAATTCAAAATAACTAAGTACCGAGTAACTTTTACTCAGTAAATTTACTGGGAACAACACTGTTCTGGAGGGTGAAATAAGCAGAAATTAACAGTTTTAGTCCGTACATGATCTACTGTATGTTTCTTATTTTCGGCGGATTTTCTCTTCGTACTCCACCGGATAGGGGTGTACCAGACCCGCACCCCGTGGGTACAGTACTAATACATTGTTGTACATTCTGTATCACAAAAAAATAACAAATTTCAATTGAATCACAAACGTTTAAGAACAGAGAAATCGCATGAAATAATTACCTACGTAGTGTACTACTTAGAAAAGTGAACAGTATAAGACCTTTAGTTTATTATAACCTAATCATCGGGCAATCTTTTCGATTTTTTCAGGTCAGTTTTTCAATTGAACAGCGGTTTTTTCGATTTTTATAGATACTAATTAGTATTGTGGTATAAAAGACCCAATACGCAATACCAATCAATACCTGCAAAACACCCCAATACAACCAATACCCAATACCAGTTCGCACTCTAACCAGAGCCAACCAGTTTGACTAGTTGACACATAACATAGGCTGACTATAACAATAGCTTCTTTTTACACCTACTTTTCAAAATATGTTTAAAATCAAAATAAAAAACAAGGCGTTTTATGTGAAACTTCAGGTGCAGCTACCGTGCTTTAAAAATTCGGGTAGCCGCTTTTTCCTGTATTGGGCACTGACGCCGCCGCGTGTTTGTCCATGGTTTGTCATTTAATTAGGGAGATGACTACTTGCGGAGATTAGTGTTCCAAGTGTAAATCATTTTTGGCAAATTTTTCGGTCACAAAGATCCCTATTCCTGGGGTTTGGTTTAATCTTCTTATATTTATGCTCAATCAATAGCAAATTATCAGAACTTGCCACTTGTCCATGCGCCCACATATTTGTCAATGCGTTCGAATGCTAAGATTGATTTAGTAAGTACTTGTTGCAACTGCGCATTTTTTTATTTTAATTTTCTTTAATTTGTTGTTTGAGCATTGTTGAAAGCAAATGCGCAGAAATATCCATCTAAGGTAGGCCTACTACTCATATGGAAAAATTGATAGCTATCTTTCAAAAGATGACCTACGATAGTTCTTTTTAGTAGATTTTTTCATAGCGATGATCATATCATTAGAAATATCCTTGATCCTGATGTTCGGACTACAATCATTCTAACTGTGCTAATTCAGTAGGTGGGCAGTTGTCCACCTATCTACAGTTGCGCACTAATGTACGTCTCTTCATATCAATTTTATAGCAAGTTTTCTAAGTTGGATTTCAGGGGGAAATCGGCCGGTAATCCATGATAAGGCAACGTGACGAGAGTGCGTAATCTGAGGTAGCATGCAGTAATTAGCTGTTGGTGTGTTGGTGTGTAAAACAATAATCTGGGAGCCAAAAGCAGTTGTTTGATACCATACTCGGTCATCTTTGTTAGAGATTTACAACTCCAGTGAGCATCGTTTACAGAAAATTAGATAGACGTTGATGTGTAAAATAATAATCAGGAGATCAAGGGCAGTCGGTTGATACCACATGTAGTAATTTTTGTTAAAACGTTACAATCGGAGTGTTCCCCCCATAAATATTGTCTCTGACTGATCGGGTCTGCTGGTACCTACAGTATGCGGAAATCATTTCATCGTCTGATGCGACGTTGGTGTTCAACCCGCGAAATTCAATTTGAAGACGGCATCCAAGACGTCATCAACAAAACCAATTGCTAACTGTTAACTGTATGCTAATTGTAATTTGCGTTGCCATGGTAAGAGCCAGGATTCCGCCTGCCTGCGTCTAGAAAACTAAACAGAATCGACGTCCGACGACAGAGCTGTTAGATTAGACTGGTCTGACTGAGGACGGGAGTACGTTGCATGCAAATCTTGGTCAGAATACTTTGAGAGAGGCAAACTGTAATGGCTTGTAAATCTGGGTCACTGGTTTAATCCGAGCCTAACAGCTCCACTTTTTTGGTCTCCTAAAAAGCAGTTTGCCAGTAGGTTAAGCCGGTGATGTCAGTTTGGAAGCCCAGTAATAGGTTGCAGTGAATGGAGTCCTCGCCGAACCAGTCAGCCGCAACCAACAATACATTGTGTCCTTGCCCTGCCCTATTGATGTACCTGCGCGGTGTCCGTTTGACCCCAAAACTCAGCCGTTTGTTCGTTTATTTTCAGTGATGTTGTGTCTTCTGACGTTGCTGGTGCAGGCGGTTCCAACCGGTGCCCACATTTCGCTCACCTTTCCGCCGGCTAGGTATCCGCCGTTGGACTTTCTGGACAACGCGCGCACCGAGCTGCCTTGCGGAGTTCATAGATCAGTCCCAGGTGAGGTGACAAAGACAATCGTCGACACTGATGTCTGACTTTGGCAAATTCAGGGTCTTATACAAAGCTGGTGGCCGGTGAAAGATACAATGTGACCTGGCGCATGGCTTATCCGCATCAAGTCAGCTGATTTTGGTTCCTGATATTGCAGCTGACTGGCTGAGTTTTTAGGGCGGCTACAAGATTTCGTTGCTTGATGAAAATGGCTTTCTCAAAGAGGAGTTGACGGACAACTTTGTGGGACGCCAGGATCAAACGTCAGTCAGTTTTATGTGAAATCGGCGTACTCTTGTTTGGGTTTTATACAGTTGAGCACATTCAAGATAGAAAATTTCTGTTTAAATACAGGGTGTCCCAAAAAGAAAGACAACATTTCTTTTTGCTGTCATTTTCGCATTGTCTGAAATTTGAAACATAAGTGCTAAAACAGTGGGAATTTTATGTGTTAAATTTTAGTGCATCAGGATTGACCCAATCCTGAGAAATTCAACAATATATGAAATTTCGATTAAATGTAGAAACAGCATCAAAAACGGAAGCTTTTCAACATTAGACGCGTATTCAGTCTGTCACCCCAAACATGCTCAGAAATGTTAATGATGCTTATGTGAAACGGTTGCAGCAGTGTATTGACTAAAACGGAGGTCATCTGGTTGGATGGTGTTCTTATTCCTTAGTTCTCAGAGTTTGCACCTTCTTCAGTTTTGCTGTTGTAAAAGCGCCTCTTTTCTTTAGTTTCCAGGTACTATGTAGTTATATATGGACTGATTAATGCTAGGCCAGTACTTTTGACCTACAAAATACATATTCAAAATTTCATCCAATTCCGACAAAAATGAAAGAAGATGCAGCAAAAAGAAAAGTTTCCGTTTTTATGCTGTTTCTACGTATATTTAATTGAAGTTTCTAAATTTCATATATTAGTGAATTTCTCAGGATTGGGTGAATCCTGATACACCAAAGTTTAACACATAAAATTCCCACAACTTTGGCACTTATGTTTCAAATTTCAGACAATGTTTTCAAAATTTGCGAAAATGGCAGCAAAAAGAAATGTTGTCATTCTTTTTGGGACACCCTGTACATTGTTTTCAATTTGCCTATCAATTCTCTAGTAGGTTTGTAGGAAGCAGTGGCATGAGGTGCTGCTTACCCAACCATGCAATCGCTGCATCATACAAGCTCGTCGACAGGCGCTAGAGTGGGGTTCTACCTACATATTTCATTCGTGTGTGTGTAAGGAAAAACAAAGACAAAGCGAAAGGAATCCTCACCAAAAAAAATATTTTCCCCCCCCCCTCCTCCCCCCCCGCCCCGCCGTCATCCCAGAAAACCCACAAAAAATATCTTTTCCCCGCACCGCCCCACGTGCGGGGGGGGGGCGGGGGGGCGCCCCCCCCCACCACTAGGGGGGCGCGGCGGGACCAAGAAACAAAATAAAAAAAAAAAAAAAAAAAATTTTGTTTTTTTTTATGGCTATTTTTTTAATTGAATGTAAAACAGATCACGATTGCAACGGAGGTCGTTGTGTGGATACACCAGACAATCTGCCGGCAAAAGTGTGTTACTGTTGTGCAGAACCCTATTCAAATACTACCGTGTTCGCGCTCGCCGGCCACGCAGGGAGAGCGGAGTGTTCGCGTCGGGACTCGTTCGCTGGCAGCTGGCAGGCAAACCAACATGGCCTCACAGACCGGCCAATAAGAACCGAGGAACGAGGAGGAGGCGCGCAGCTGATTGGTCGGGGGCGGAGTCTCGGAAGGCAAGAAGGTCGGTGATAGGGTGATCGTGATCCAAGATGGCGCTCTCTTAACTCATTTTCTCCAACTCACCCTGTATATTATTCTTTGAATCTGTAAGACTAGTGTGCGGCTGTCTAGTAAAGACTTGTCTGTTGGACTGGATTCACAGCTCAAGCAAAGCCCGCCTAGCTGCCTCAGCGCGACTACGAGGAGCGAGAACAAATCTCCTGCAGTGAGTGCCTCGTCCTGTCGACCGCCTGTAGCGTGGTAACTTGTCGCCTTTTCACGGGTAGTCACTTAGTGCGAAATTGATACTTTTTGCCTACTCTTCTCGGCTCTCTACCGGCTGACTTGATCAACGGAGAGGGCGTCGACCTACGCTATTTTCTTTTCTCACTACCTTCTCTTCGGCAACACGTTTTATTTCAACTTTCAACAAAATCACCAAATTCAACTTTTTATCAAAAACCACCTCTTCTTCACCTGCCGCAGCGTCCACCGTCCAGCCCAGCTTTATTCTGTCTAACCTCAGGAACCACCAACAGTAGGGGTTATGACAGAATTGGAGGTTCAACACCAAGATTAGGGAAGATCGCTAATTTACTATTTCAAGATGGAGTGCGAGCGTGGGAGGACGCAGTTCCGCGGACCTGCCAGAGCAAGGACGCGAGGAAGAGGAGCTCCCCGTGCGAGCAGAGGAGGACCGGCCAGTCGTGGAGCCGGCAGAGGACTGCTGGCCCAAACTCGCCGAGACAACTTGGCCGCAGCCAGTCAACTTGATCAGCAGGAACACGGAGGAGCAACGAGTATGGGTAACTTACCTACGGGACAGCTAGCCGCCGTGCTGACTACTACTATGGCTACGTCAGACGGAGCGGCAGCATTTTCTGCAGAGCCGGCCGGCGCCTGTTTGGGGTCCGCGGGAGCGGATGACGTTCCCCGAACAGGTAGCAACGGGTCGGCACCGACTACGACTTCCAGTCAGCCGCAGGCAAAGAAGAGGCGCCATCCGCGACACCTCCTCATCCGCAGGAGCAGCGAGAATGGCTACGGACCTCAGCGGCAGCCGGACAGAGCCACCACTCAGGAGAGTGGACAGGCCGCCGGCATGTACGGACGACGCACTCAACAGCAGCAACAAAGCAGCTACGAGTCGGCTTTTCCACCAGGTACGGGCCCCACTCAGGAGGGTGTACAGGCCTCTGGTGTTCGAGGACGGCCGGCTCATACCTACGACTACGAGTCTGCGTACCCGCCGGACACTGGCCCCACTCAGGAGGGTGTGCAGGCCTCTGGTGTTCGGGGACGGCCGGCTCATACCTACGACTACGAGTCTACGTACCCGCCGGACACTGGCCCCACTCAGGAGGGTGTGCAGGCCTCTGGTGTTCGCGGACGTCAGGCTCACCCCTACGACTCTGAGTCTACGTACCGGCCAGGCACTGACCCCACTCGGGAGAGTGTGCAGGTTTTTGGTGCCTACGCCGGACCGACGCACCAACACAACTACGCGGCAGTCTCTACCAGGCCTGGTGGGGAAACGACGCAGTACAGACAGGCCCGGTACGGTTCTACGTGCCAGGAGGACGACGCAGTCGCTGAGTCGGTCGTGCGTCATTTTCATCAGAATGACCGCAGGTACGAAAACAAACAACGGCTGACGGGGGAGCGACGCAGTCAGTCAACTGCCAACATCTACAACGCTGGTGTTGGGTCGCCGGCTAGAGCGGCCCCCACCGGTCGGGAAGCAACTACCTCCGTAGAGGAGCTGAAGTACACACAGGAGCTGCACCAGACTTTAACGCCGTTGCCGGTGGCGCCCCACGCGCCTCTTTTGAGAGAACTTCTACAGGAAACCGGCAATGCTAGCGAGGAGGAAACGCCGGCTCTCTCGGACGAAACACAGACGGCAGCTCGCGCCAGACAGCTGCCCGGTAACTTATTTCACCCACGTCAGATGCGTTTCCCGCCCGGTATGTTGTACAGAGCACCGCCTGGGCCTGGTTTTCGGGGACACATCTACGACCCTACCAGACCTCCACCGGCCGGCAAACCCAGACCTCGACCGCGTTCAGCCAGTGCTCGGCCGAGAGGGAGAGCTGTGTCGGCAACGGCTGGCAGTCGCAGACCCCGGCTGGACCCTTACGGTTGGCCAGAGGGGGAGTACCAGCCTGACCGGCGGGACCATCTCTATGCGTGCGCTTTTGGACCGGAGGAAGGGACAGGCTACACCTACACTCGCTCTCTGACGCGTTCGCCGCCTCCGGATGTGTGGAGTGGACCGATAGGGCTGCACCCTGCTCGAACGGTGTCAGCATTCACTGTACATAGACGCACTCAGTCACCATCACCACATCTCACGGTCACGGTGACCAACACGGAATCTCAGCTTCAGGGAGCACCCAGGGAACAACGAGCAACTACGGGTACGTGCTGGAGCGAAACCACCATCCTGGCGGAGGGCGAGCAACATACGGACCACCTCTACACACAACCGCCGGGTATGCGAGGGACTTCGCCGACGCAGAGGAGAACACCGGTGACAGTTACGGTTACGAATACGGGTAGAAGGACGGCTGTGAAACAGAAGCGCCCGGAGAAATCCGCGGTGTTTCTTCCCTACGCAACGGAGAAGGGTCGTGGACAACGAACTCGCTCTGCGGCCGGCAGTGACCGACCGCCGGAACCACCCCGGTCAGGCAGAGCTACGCCCGACTCTGTCCGCTCTCACTCTACGGCGGCGGATAGTCAGAACCAGACGGTGCGAGAGGACCCGGTGTCAGACACTGTGATTTGGAAGACCATCCAGGACAGAGTGCAGAAGGAAATTCTACAGGAGTCCCCTCGCACCCGCCGACAGGGAGGCAACAACAGAGGCCCGGCCGCTTCCTACACAGAATGCGAGCGGTTGGAGAGAGAGGAGGCTCAGGCCCGAGAGGAGGCAGAAAGGATTTCGGCGGTTGCTAATCGAGTATCACAGGCTGTGAAACAGGACGTGCAACACCTTGTGGAGCGCACGGTCGAACAACGAACGCAGGACCTCCGTCAGCGAGCCGAGTGGGAACGGCGAAAAATCGGCGAGTATTGGGACGGAATGCGTGCGCAACAAGCGGAGATTCTTAAGCGGATCCAGGAGTCCCGAGAGGTCGAACGGAGGACTCGGGAAATCAGTCAACGTGCCGAGGAACAACGAGGTTCGCCTGCTCGGCGACCACGACCAGACAACGGAGGAGAGGCAGAAACGGCAACTTGCTCTTTACCTGCTAACGTCGACCCGGAGGAGGAGTCGGACGAAGGCAGTTTGTCTGTATATATGGAAGAAGCAGCACCTCCTCGTACTCACGAGGTGGTGGGACAGGGAGCTCAGAAGGCAGGTAGCGTACCTCAGGAGAGACCGCGAGCGGATTTCTCGAATGCCCCTGGCATTCCGATCAACATGGATGCCGGCACCTACCGTCCTCCTCGCTACGAGTCGGACGAAAACGGAGAGCCAGTCTACCACCGGCCCTGGGCGCCGCAGGAACCACGAGACTTGCGGTGGCAGTTTCGAGGAGTGGCGCCAGAGGAGGAACCGCAGGACCAGCCACAGGAAGGAGTTCCAGAATGGTACCGACGGGTCAATTTCGTCGGACCAGTTGGACAGGTCGCTGCACCGGACCCCGTTCAGGAGCGAGAGGAGCGGGGCCAGAACAACTTTCACAGAAGACCTCGCCGACGGGAGGAAGCGGCCGCCATCTTGGAAAGAGCAGTCGGTAGAGACGTTGAACAGCGAGCAAGGGAAGACCATCGAGCAGTGATGTGGCACTACGCGGTGCAGGCCAGTCAGCGTGAACCCATCACCCGCTTCCAACGCGCGGATCTCCAGATAGCGTCCGAGGACCAGGCATTGCTAGATTGGAACGAGACCACTAATCTTCGACAGTGGCTCGGACCTAACGAACCGGAGCAACCACCGACGGCTAGAGAGTGGCTGATGGCTCAGTTTCACAGACCGCTGCCGGTTCGAGGCGATTTCCTGCCGAGCAACGCTGACTTGTACCCAGGTCGCCTCCGCCGGTGGCGAGAGGGCCAAACCGACAGGATGGGCGACCCAACGCCACGATCACAGACGGCCCCGGTGGAAACACGAGTGGAGCAGGCGCTGGAGATTGAGGGTCTCAACCACTGGGAAGATCCGGCTCGCGCCCGTGCAGCGGCACGCGAAGAAATCAGCTCCTACCACCCAGCGCCTTCGGCCTGGCGTGTGGCTACTCGCGTACACGAGATGTCGCCTTACCACGAGCGGCCCGACTACTTGAGTGAGTACCCGGAGGCGGAACTAGCTACATCGTACGAAGTAACACCACCTGTTTCTCAGGTATCGACTTCCGCGAGACGCAATCGCAGGACGGCGGTGAGTACGCAGCCCGCAGCCGGTTCTACTGGCCAGAACGTCGCGACCTCTACAGCTTCGGCTACCAGAGCGACGACGATCCAGACGAGCCGAAATCAGACTAGAAGGCCAAGGGAAACTAGTATGGCCACTGGCATAACCAACCCCGGTCGAACTGAACGACCTGGACCGCCCGCTACTACAGCGGAGGATATCCATCAGATGGCACCAGGAGATGGAATGCGTCTTCGAAACTGCGAAGCCCAGCTGGCAGAACAGGAGCTGGAACTTCAGAGGTATCGGCGGTATCTTCACCGAATTCATCGGACCGACCCTCGTTGGGACCCGACACCGTCTCGGTCGATCAGTCCAGAAGGAAGAGAATTACCTACCGAGGTGCCTCCTACTATGGCCAGTCAGCCTGTCCGACGCCCTCTACGTCCAGGGGACGTTCAAATCCTGTCTCGGCCGGCCTCTGAGGAAGCCGCCCCGGGTCGACCACGACCGCCGCAGGACCGGCTCAATCAAGGGATGCGCGCACGAGAGACAGAGGAAACTCTGTCGCGAGACTACGACCTGAACCGCCGGAGCAGACAGCTGGAACAGGCACTGACTCGGGCCGAAGAAGCACTACGCACCCAGTCACTTCACTACACCTCCCATGAGTTGGAAGCGCTACGTGATACCTACCTCCATCAGGTGCGACAGGCGGCCAGGGACACCGGACAGGGCGAGGACCGAGCGGAGGAACGAATTCGCGAATTAACCACCGCAGGACTACAACATCTGCAACAAACCGCCAACTTGCAGAATCTCCGAACCGGAGGAAACGCTGCTGCCAGAGGAGTGGCGGCCCGGGACAGCCGCGTTGTATCAGGGTACGTAGAGGCCCAGGATGACATAGCGGAGCGTCAGCAACTAATGGCCAACCTGTTGAACCGAGCCGAGGACACTCTACACAACATCGAGCTTCGGGCAGCCGACCAGCGCAGGGAACCTTTTTATCTACGTTCCTTGAAGCTGCCAAAATTCGACCAGGATGTGGAGGACGTTCGGCAATTCCTCAACGATCTGGAGGAATACTTCGTTTTCGCCAAAGTAGTGGAGGACGAGGCGAAAGTGGCCCTGGTCAAAAGTGCAGTGCCTAAGGCCATGCGCGCTGCAATAGACACTGTGCCGCTGACTGAGCGGGGGACGTACGCTCAAGTACGAACACTGCTGGTCGATCGATTCCTGCCCCGGGAGAGAGCACTGGAAGTGAAGACCGAGTTGCTACGAACTACGCAAGGCAACCTCTCCCTGGACGAGTACTGCAAGGAGATTGAGCGCAAATCTTTGCGCCTTCACTACACCGAGCCGGGAGGGAATCTCACTGAGTGGCAGCTGTTGATGTTCTTCCAAGGACTGACCCCAGATCTACGTCAGAAAGCCAGGGAACACAACGTAGAACAACATTGCTTCAACCTGGCCGACGCCCGCCGAGCGATGCAGCGCTTTGAGCCCATCGAAACGGATCGAGCTGTTAGACCACCGCGGGCCGAACCTCCCAGACGTGCTCCGCCTAGAACTCAGCCTTTGAATCGGGCCCCGGCCCGACCAGCACGAGCTCCAGAGTCCGCAGGCGCGAATCCGCCTCCTGATATCCGCCGGAGACCACCGGAAGGATACACGCGCGGAGGAGTGAAGACGCTGCCAAAAACTCAGACGTGGACTCGAGAAGCATGGGCTAAGTGGGTTAAGAAGAACCCACCAGACAGGGACAAGGCAGTGAACGACGCTGCCTACGAAAGAGCCATGGACGTTTACCGAGGAAGGGTCAACTTAGTGGAAGGCAGCATCGACGGAGAAGAACTCGAGGAGTTTGAGGATCTTCAACCGGATGACGGCTCGGACTTAGAGGACGAAGAGACGGAAGTGGGGGTAGTCGAAATTAACCCCGTTCGACCAACGGAGCTGAAACCTGCCAACCCTACACTCAAACAGCCGGAGGCAATCCCTCTACGATTGCTAAAAGTAAACATCGGACCGGAGGAAGTGCCTGCCCTCATCGACACCGGCGCAGTGACTAATTTGTGCGGAAGAGAAGGACTCCGTGCTATCCTGAAGGAAGGAAAAACTCGAGGAGTCAAAACCACCTTGCACGGAGCCCGCGCAGTGTGGTTGAAAGGATTCACTGGAGGAGGAAGGGAGAGTCGACACGTGGTGGACACTACTCTCTCGTATCAAGGCCACCAGGCTAAGATGCGATTCGTGGTCGACATGAAATGCCCCTACCCCCTGCTGGTAGGGCTGCCAGGAATCAAAGTTTTTCCACATCTACTAGTAACGCTGCTCTCCCAGCTAGTGGAAGGACAACCGCTGCCGGAAATCGGTCCGGCTCCTGCAGAGAAGACCGAGGAAATGTCCGAGACGGCCCAGCCGTGTACACCTGCTGGGGAAGGAGATTCTACCCCGGTGTTGAACATCTCCAACTGCACTACTCCAGAGGGAGCCGTCCCTGTGCACATGGTATCGGCACGGGAAATCCAACCAAATTGCGTGGAAACGGTCACTGGCAGAGCCCCGGGAGTGACGTTGGATGAGAAACACTACTATTTCATCCCTGCCCCGGAGACGGAAGTCGAGGTGAAGGTGCAGTATCGGACGGAGCATTACACTGACCAGTCAATACTGGTCACAGTGGCTAACCAAACGGACAGCGTCATCACTGTGGACGCCGGGACGGAAATCGGCAAACTGGTAGAGCATGCTACACCCAAGGACGCTGCAGCAGAGGAGAGTCGCCAGAGAGCGGGAGCCACGGTACAACAATTAATTGCTGCAGTTGACGAGCCACGGCCGCCGATATCAGGGACAGCTCATCCCCTGGGCAGTTTGACCGCCGAGGAGGTAGAAGCGGTAGAGGCAGCTATCACTCGTATTGTCACTGAGCCGGAAGAACGGAAATTGACCATGGCCGGCCTACTCCCGTTCGATGATCTGCCCCCGCAGATACGACGGGACTTACTCACTTTTCTGCTAGAACGGAACGAGGCATTCAGTCTCACGGAGGACGAAATTGGTGACTGCCAAGTAGCCTACATGGAAATCGACACCGGAGAAGAGAGACCGGTCAGACAAGCACTGCGACGGCTGCCCTTCCATGTTAGACCGAAGGTGGAGGCGAAAATCGCAGAATGGCTCGAAGCCGGCATCATTCGTCCATCACACAGTCCATGGGCGTCTCCAATTGTGCCGGTAATCAAGAAGAACGGAGATCTCCGATTGTGCGTGGATTTCCGAGAGCTCAACAAGGTGACCAAAAAGAACAGGTTTCCTCTTCCCCGGATCGACGATTTGTTGGACGCTATCGGGCAGGTGAAACCCACCTGTTTCTCAACTCTGGACATCCGCTCTGGATTCACCAACCTCCACATGCACCCTGATAGCGTAGAGAAGACGGCGTTCATCACCCACAAAGGACTCTACGAGTTCGAACGGGTACCTTTTGGCCTGTGCAACGCTCCCTCCTTTTACCAGGAGGTAGCCCAACGCATCCTCGGACACATCGACCCTACTCGAGTGTTCACCTACTTAGATGACGTGTTAATCATCTCGGCCACCTTGGAGGAACACAAAGGATTGATGGACCAGGTGTTCCGGGCACTCCAGCGAGCGGGATTCCTAATTAACTTGACCAAATGCAACTTTGCTCGGCCACACGTGCTGTTTCTGGGCTTCCAGATCAGTGCCGACGGGATACGAACGGACCCGGAGAAGATCGAGAAAGTGAAGAACTGGCCCAGGCCGACCAATTTGAAGACGTTGAGGAGCTTTATCGGTTTTTGTAGCTACTACCGCCGATTTATCAAGGGATTCGCGCAGATGGCTGCTCCCCTACATGCGTTGGTCAAAAAGGAGACAACTTGGTCCTGGGGCGACTCGCAGGAGACCGCTTTTCTTACGTTGATTCAACACCTAATCAACACGCCGGTGCTCAACTACCCTGACTTCTCGAAGCCGTTCATCATCGAGTCGGACGCGTCAGGGATCGCCATCGCCGCCATCTTGGCCCAGGAGAACGAGAAGAAGCAGCGACACCCTGTGGCCTACGCCAGTCGCAGTCTCCGCCCGAACGAGCTAAACTACAGCGCTACGGACCGCGAGTGTTTGGCGCTGGTATACGGTATCCAGCAGTTTCGGGTGTACATCTTCAACCACCAAGTAACTTTAATCACTGATCACAACGCGTTACGATATTTACAGGAGAAACAACTAGTACAACGGCTGGCCCGTTGGGCTTTACAAATCCAGGAAATCATGCCCAACATTGTCTATCGTCCAGGACGGGTCAACCACGGAGCCGACGCCTTGTCGAGGATGCCTCACGACAAACTGGAGGAGCGAAACCTTCACGGCATCTCGGACGTGAATCTTTCGGAGGGGAGACCATACGCGGAATTGGTCACGCAGCGGGTGCCGTACGACGACATGCTGGTGATGAAGGTTCACCTGGACATGCCGGTCAGCCGGCCTCTTTGGAAACACCTCACCGACAGCGGGCTGGATTTGTTACCGCCACTCGACCAGCCTGCGGTAATGAACGCCTGCGTGATGGGCACCATGGGACACTTTCGCGACCGGATTCATGCATTACCGGTCTTGCCGATGATGCAGGTGCCAACCAGACAGGATATCGAGCAGCTTGCCGCCATGCATCAAAAACAGGACCCGAAATGGTCGGCAATGATCACCTACAAAAACACGGGTGAATTGCCGGCGGATTTGGAACTTTCTAAGTGGATTCAACGTTACCAGGAGGAGTACGTTGTCACGGGCGAATTGCTTTGGCACGTACACACCGTTCCGGCAGCACCGGGCACCAACCCGGCGGACCAACTTCAGCGATTGCAGCTCTGCATCCCGCTGCCTCTTCGGCCCCGTCTGTTGTACGATCACCACGGGGCACGGACGTCAGGACACTTCGGCATCAGTAAGACCTACAACAGGATGAAGCGGCTGTATTATTGGCCGCAAATGCGACAGGACATCGCTCAACAGGTGCACGGTTGCCTGCTGTGTGCTACTCGGCGTGGCCAGTCGCCCACGGAGAACCCCCCGATGGGGATGATGCCTCTTCCAGTGGAGCCGTTTCAACGACTCTACATGGACACACTCAAACTCAACCTCACCGCCACTGGATACACCTACGTCCTGGTGGTGATGGATGCTTACACCAAATTCGTAGTGGCGCAGCCGTTGCGAGACCGTAGGGGTCATACGGTTGCACGAGCGCTGCTGGACCGAGTCTTTACGATTTTCGGTCCCCCGAAGGAGATTGTCTCGGATAACGGAACGGAGTTCAAAAATCGATCGGTTCACCGCCTGTTGGAGATGTACGACGTGCGACACCGATGGGCTTTGCCCTACTCTCCACGGACTGGAGGACTGGTGGAGAAAATGAACTCCACACTAGCCAACATGCTGTCGCGATTGGTGAACAAGGAGGCGGACGACTGGGACCTCAACTTGTCCACAGTAGTCTACGCCTACAATGCCACACCCCAGTCGGCCACGCAGTTGCCGCCTGCGGAGATGGTATTTCTACGGCGTCTGCATCTGCCCAGCTCAGTGCCTGGGGCCCACCTGACCGGAGATCGAATGGTGGACGGCCCCACCGACGAGGATCGACGACAGACTTGGCAGCGTGATCGGCACTTGCTGGAGGACAACTTACGACGCGCCCAATTGACCAACCAGGAGCGATTCAACCAACGATGGGGCGCTAAGGAGACGAAAATCCGGCCGGGCGACAAGGTGATGCGGTACGACCCTGGAGTACGGACGATGAAGCTGGCCATGCAGTACACCGGCCCCTATCAGGTGGTCGAGCTCCAGGGACACCAGGCGGTCATCGTACCGATCGGAGGGAGAGACAACACTCCTCGACGGGTACACCTGCAACATCTGTCGCGCTGCTACCCGGAATTGGAAGGACCGAGTTTCCTGGGACGAAAGGGAGCGGAACAGCTGCAGGCTCCGGCCCCGGAGCTTCCTGCCCTTCCAGAGGAGCAAGAGGAGGCTGGCGGGGAGAATATGGAGCAGGACCATCTCCCGGAGCCAGAGGAGGACCGAATCCCGTCCGACCTGGATGAGGAGGAGGAGATTGAGTACTAAGACCCGCAACCTGCCTTGTACATAGTGTATATAGATGTTCGCGCGATCGGGTCACCATCCTATCTCCTACCTCCTACCCTCCTACGTAGAAGCGCTCCGACTCATCACAAGACTGGCTGCTAGCGGCGTAGTGCCGCCCATCTCTCCCCCTCTTGTCGCATAGAGGCGCGGGATTAGTTACGAGGATTCGCTGGCGCGTCGGAGTGTGGTGTCTCAGTGCTTACGCTACCTAATTCTAGCCCCAACCAGCAACTGCCGCCAGCTATGTCGTCTGGGACGAGTGAATCACCGGGGCTGCCCTACGTCCAGCGGTAAACCACTGCGTCTGCCTGTCGGGATCTGTTTTGTTTGCATCCTCTAGTGGTGTTGGCACTAGTTTAGTTGCTTCACTCACTTCCTGCTTGGCGTGATTTCTTTTTGCCGGCCACCTACAACACTACAATGACGTTTTTGAACAACATTCCTTGTTACAGTCCGGGCTACAAGACGCAGCCTCTGCCACCAGACAAACTATTGTTTGTGTTGTGTTGGTTAGAGTCAAGGAGTGCGCAACATTGGGCAGCCATGGCCAGTCAACCACCGCCCGGACCGAGTCGATCGCCAGATGGAGGAGGAGAGGGCCCCGGCAGGAGGCACGCGGAGAAACCCACGCCGATGGAGGAGGAGCCGGACCGACCAGCCCCATTGGGTCGATCTAGTCGCCGACCACCGTCGAGCAAGGGCAGCCGTCCGCTGTCACGGCCGGGATCGACACCACCACCACCGCTACTACAGGTACGACCGCCAGTGCCCGTCACTCACCAAGTGGCGGCAGGAACGTCGCAGAGCGGTGATCAGCAATCGCCGCCGCGCAAAACATTTCCGGAGAAACCAAGGACCAAGAAAAAACACTATGACTCTGCCAGTGAGGACGACTCGTCTGCGTCGAAGCACGAACCGGAGCCACAACGACGTCGGCCTGATCGTAGTCCAGGCCGTCGCTCTTCGAGAGGACCGGAGACACATGATTCTGCCAGACAACCGACTACCAGCAGTAAACGGACGGCAGATCCAGCGGAGACTGTCCGTTCGTCCAAACGATCGAGACGGGACAATGCTCGCTCTACACCCTCGTCGAGTGAGCGTTCCGGCCAACCACCTGTCGCTCGTCCGCCATCGGGGCCAGGAGATGATCAGCAGGGCTCCAAGGAACAACCTGAACGCGGTAGGAAGTCCAGTCCGAAGGGGAGAAAGGAGTCTGCCGACCGTGCCGGCCCGAGTAAGCAAGAAGGGCCTGCTAGTCCGCGGAAACATCACCATCATCATCATCGCAGTAAGAGTGGACATACTAGCTCACGGAGCCACGTGGAGAGAAGTGACCGAGCCGGCTCCAAGGGCCGGAAGGAGAAGGAGGCCAGCCCTAAGGGCCACCGGGACAGGAGCGAGCGCGCTAGCTCTCGGAGTAGGACAGAGAAGGTTGAACGAGCCAGTTCACGTGGCCGAGCGGAACGAGAGGAGCGAGCCAGCTCGCGCGGCAGGACAGGACATGACGAACGTGCCAGCTCGCGGGGTCGGACAGAGAAGGGAGGACGAACCAGTTCGCGAGGCCCCACTGAACGGACCAGTTCTAAGGGCCGACGAGACGGAGAAGAGAAAACCAGCTCCAAGGACCGCCGAGGGCGTGACGATCGTCCCAGCTCGGACAGACGCGATTCCAGAGGAAGGACAGGCTCTGACCGACAACCAGAGCGGCCGCGTTCGCCTGTCTTTGCCCGACCCGGTCGTGGACGTGGAGCCTGGGGCCCTGCCTCAGGGGGACGACCCGGCCGATCAGATTTCCAACAAACTCGAGCGCCGCGCTCTGCACCGGTACTACCTGATGTCACGGACGAGAACGAGTGGCAAAAGCAACGGGTGCCTTCGGTTACGCGGAAACCTGCTCGTACACGTAACACTGCCGGAATTGGTTTGCCACCGTCTGAACCTCCCGGCCGCGATTCTCGAGGTTATGAACCATGGCCAGACTGGCAGTTAGAGGAACAGGAAGACTACGAGCTCTACTACACTGAGGAGCAGATCTACAAGTGGATGGAAGCAGCGGCAGCGGCAACGGGTGACCCCACGGCCACCCAGGAAGTTATGGAGGTGGTCACCGGCATCGAGCGAGGAGAGTGCCGAGACCAACAGTGGCTCACTAACCGACCGAGGAACGAGTACACCGAGGAAGAGATCTTCCGGCCGGCTGATTTGGAAGCTATTCAACACCATCTCCGACCAGAAGTAGTCGAGCAACGCAAACGGAGTAGAGAATGGGCACGACAATGGCTCATTCTGGAGGCACACCCACCTCGAGGAGTGTTCCCGGAGACCCCGTTACGAACCGATCTTCCAGCGGAACCACCTGTCGGTCCAGACAAGAAAACCTTGGAGAGCGAGCTGTCGATGTACAACATCCGACCGATGCCCGACGGCAGAGGCCAACAACTCTACCAGGAGACTCTTCCAATGGCCCAGCTAGTAACGCCGCTGGACTTTTCGGGGATGACCAGCGAGGACTGGGCCCGGTATTCTACCCAACGCCCAGAGAACATGGATGCTGATTGGACTGAGTACTACTCTCAAATCAAGCTGGACGACTACCCGTTGAACGAGCTGGAACGGATGGGTGTCGCCCCAGGGACGCACACCTTTCGGCCCGGAGACTACATTGGCACGCCGCCGGTAATGGGACCTATCTACCAGGAGCAGACAGAGGCGTACAACGACCATCCGTCCATTGGCCGTGTGGACCCCACTCAGCCTAACAAGAATGGGCGGTTCGAAACCGCCATCCAGATAGCTCCCGTTCGCAACACCAGACCGGCCGAACTGATCGCGGACTTGTGTGCAAAATCGGAAAAGGGAATCTGGTGGCGCACCTACGAGTCGATACAGGAACGTCGCCGTGCCAAGCGAAGACGTCCCAACATAAAGGACCTCTCTATCCAGCCGGAACGCGACCATCGGCTCGTGAAGATGTTGATCAAACTCTACGTTTTCAACCCGGAGGCGTCGGCAGCCAACATCCCGTATCACACTGTGCCACAACATGCCATGATTCGGACGCTTTTGGAGGCCACCCCTGCTGGGCGGTTTCCGACGCCGTACGTCGTGGAAGGAGAGTATCAGGTTTCTGACCTGAACATGATACTATCTGACATGCTCCGACACTCGCAGTTCCTGTTCCACGGCTTGGCCATCATTTCCATCGACTTCGAAGGATGGTCCATCGGAGGAGACTTGCCGCTGTCTGTAATAATGGACCGGGAGCTGTTTCGGGTCATCAAGGAGGTGGAGCCGACCACAGAGGTCTGCCGAGCTAGCATCTTGGTGGACGATCCTGTCGCTCGGAACAAGATCGAGGAGGTTCTGGTTCAGGCTTTTGAGAAATTCGACAAAAGTCTGGACGAGGAATACAACCGCAGGAAGGCTGCCGTCAACAAGGCTCAGAAATGGGCCGCTCAGAAACATTCTACTCCGGAACAACAACGGGAGGCCAAACAAGCGGAAAAGGAGGCTCTCCACCACCTGCAGAACCTAACTACCAAACGATACGCCAAGGCCTATGCGAATGCCAGCTCCTTCAACCCGAAGAAGTCTGGTATCACCATCCCTCGCCGGACACGACTGATAAGTGCCATCGACGCGGTTAGGCGAGCCAATTGCTACGTGTTGGTCAACGCGGTGGACCCTTTCTACACGGGCGCGCCATTGTCCGTGATGTCTATCACTTCTACCGGATGCACGCCGCTGGTCGTTCTGATGCATGCTATGACGGAGCTCCCGCCTTTCCTGCACGAAGTGCTCTGCAACCCGCGGATCATCAAGATCGGGCTTGGATCGGCACAAGATCAGGTGATGCTCAGGAACTGCACCCACTACAACGGACAACGGTGGAACTACCTAACCACCGAGAACGGATACGTCGACCTGCAGGACTGGCTGTCAGAATTGGAGGGCTCCCACCTGACCCGAGGAGAACGGGTAGGAGCCACCACTCTCTCCACTCTCTACCTTGGAGCCGGATACCCAAACAACTTCAAACAGACAATGCAACTCTCGTCCTTCATGCCCAGTCCACGAGGAGACCCGATTCCGCGGCCGCAGACGGACTATGCAGCGCTGGACGTGGTGGACATTATGGCCGGAGCAGCGGCCGTCGCGTGCATTACGCCTGACTTGGTGTATTGCTCGCCTACGGACGACGAGGAAAAGCAACTTGCTATTCGCCTGTTCAACGGTCTACGAGCAGCCTTCATGTCTCCGGACATCGAGATCGCCCGGTCGATGGCGCCGAAACCCAACGAGCCGGTTTTCTTTCGTCTGAGAGGAAATCCTAGGAAGGATGAGGTGCGTCGCGCGGCCCAAATCGCTCAACAGTTGGACCAGTACGACCGGATCGAAGAAGTGGACCAGAGCCGAGTTGCGAGCTTCTACCAATTCAAGGGCGAACTGGAGAACACCGCCCTGGCCATTCAAAAGGAAGGCGAGGCTCTCAACTACGTGCTGAACCAAATCATCTTTGGTTACCGCAACCACGCCCGACAGGCCTACGAGGTCTGGAAACACAAACCGGAGGCTTATGGCGCGACCCGCTACATGAGCCGATGGGACGAGGAAGTGGTGTCGGTGGAGCAACGACAAGCTGGCCCTCAATCGGATCGGGCCACCTTCATGTTCTTCGGTTACACACAACCTAGAGGACGACCACTGATTGCGGCTATCACCACCGATCTCAGGGGATTGGTTCTGGCGCGAAGGAAGGCTATCGTTCACTACCATCGGTGGCTCGCCGAGAAACCCGCGGACACCTTGTCTCTCGAGGAACAGGCCAGGAGAACTCAAATACTCGACCGCTACCCTGATCAAGAGGTGCCCGGCGTTCACGATGAAGTCTGCCTCACCGGAGGAGACGTGGTCTGGTTGGACGCCATGCGACGAGCCATCATGTTTACGCTGGCCGGAGAGGAACCACCCATCTATCGACCAGATACCATCATTCGTCCAGGGAGACCGGCCACCCACGCCGAGGTGCGCCAGGGGATTCGATCGAAACCTGGACCGCTGTCCGACATGCTCGCCCAGGAGACCAGGATCGTCGCTCTCAAAGGACACTGGCCACCACCGGACCGCGAAGCCATGGGCCACGGGGACCTCCGCATGATGCAGATGTCTTTCCGTAAGGCTTTCTCAGGACCGCGGGCCGCGTTCGACTATGCCATCTTTCGACCCATGTTGATCAACTACTACCAGATGGGCGAACACAAGGAGGACGCTTACCGCCTGTTGCGACAACTGGACCAGATCCACCCGCGTCAGACCCCGGACGAGTTACTACTGACCCATCAACAGGACTTGACACTGTTGATGATGGAGTTAGTGAAGGAGAGGGATCTGCGATTTGTCAGCTGGCAACGAAGGAAACAACCTGTGGGATGGGAGCCATCCAGGCCAGTGGAGTTTGGTCCCCTGGTACCAGACGCCGAAATGGCCTTCCAGTATGACTTGGCCGCGGTGCCCGACACTTCTCGTTCCTTTCAATGGATGTTCCACACCCACATTCAACGGCGAATTCTTCTAGAGAAGGCCGACCCGGCATTGGCGAGACGCAGAGAGCAGGACGCGGTTCTTCGAGAGAAGGACCACCAACAGTACCTGGCCAGGGAACAACGGCGCAACATGCTTATGGAGAACGCCTACGAGGACTCAGACCAACCAGTGGTGCAGCCACCCTCATCAGCGGCTGCTGAGCGACGGGTGGAGTCAATGGACGCGAGACCGGCCTCGGCGGCAACGGTGCCAGGTGGAGACCGAGAAACCCCTGGCACAGACGAACAGATGGAACAGGGCGATCAAGAACCGCCCGCCGAGAGGAATTCGGACCAACACGATCAACGTAGCCAGAGAGGCGACACGGTCGATGAAATGAGTGACACGGCCATCCTAGGACGGTCTGGCGAAGGTGATGAGGAGTACAGCAGATCGGAGATGGACGAGGGACAGTCGGACGTTCGCAGTGTCGTGAGATCGGAAGTGTCTGCCCCCAGGACTCTGGCACTAACACCTGGAATGCCGCCGGTCACCGTGAAGGAGGAAAAGGAAACTACTCCGCCCCCGGCGCAGGAGCCCATGGATACCTCTGGTTCCATGGCGATGGCGGCCAGCGGAGCTTCACCATCGCCCGCAGCTCAGCAGATTTCCTCACCTCAATCTGTCGCCACCGTAAGGACCACTCACACCGAGCGACAACGCCGACTACTGCAGGACCCTACTGCCTACGACCAGTTCGACTATGATGAGGACATGGCCTCGGTCCGTTCGGCGAGGACGGGCCCCGTGGAACCTGTTCCCTCGATCACGGATGATGACCGGCTCAATGCCCGCCTCCCTCGACCAGGAGAAGAATTCCGGCCTACAGTAACGATCCAGCCCTTCAGGGACATGGCCGCCGACAGACGGATCTGGACTCGCTGGGCCGACCGTCGGGACCTCATCGTTGGGAGACCGGAGAGTTTGAAAGACCTGATCACGGAAATCCCGAGGGAAACGACTACTCCATTGGGCATTCTTTTGCCTGACACTGCTCCGGAGGCCGCCTATCTTGTGCCACTGAGCATGCAGGGATTGCTTGAACACTACAACGGACTCCCTCTGCCGTTCCACAAGGACGACACGCTCACGTTTGCGAAAGAATTCGACGACTTGGCGGCCCCGCGCCCTCTCAACCACTATCCCGGAGGAGATTTCCCGTTCTCCATGGCGCTACCACCGTTTCACCCGGAAATGGTGCTGGCGAACGCACAGTGGTTCGGGTCACTGACGGCGAGTCATCCCATCCTGGCTGGGTTGACCATCAGGGAGACTATCCAGAAAACCAACCAACAACTGCTAGACGATGATGTACAGGTCTCGGTCATCGAATCCGGGTGGTACACTCGACTGTGGGAGGAATTCGTGCGCCAGACCGTGACTTCAATGCCACTACCAACCGGGAGCCTCCGATCAGAAACTTTTCCAAATGCACCGGAACTGGCCGGAGTCTACCGGAACTTCATGAAGAGCAAACTCGCGATGGCCTCTCAGGCCGGTCTGGTGATTGGACAAATCCTGTCGGCCCTCATACCATTCGACCAGGACGCCATGCCGTCATCAGCCTTACTACAAACTCTGTTGCCGGAAGTCTGCTACGCTAACGGACGACAGCCGATCAGTCTTGCGCCGGTAGCCTGGAGCTTACCGTCCAAGCCGAACGGCACGGAGATCACCTGGAGGCGCTACGAGAAGTTCCAGCTGGCAATGGCCCAGCTGGTGGTCAGCAACCCCTTCATTCACCCGCTGGGACTCGCTCGGCTCTATCTGATGAGTCTGGGGCCAAGGATGGTTCTCACCCTGTTGGGACACCCGGTGTTGAGAGCTGCCGTCACCGCCTTCGCGGCGCACCATCACTTCACCCCTCCCGACCCGCCACCTCCACCAGGGGTCACTACGATCATCGTCGGGGTTCTGGCCGAGCTGTTCTGCTGGTACTTGCACCAACTGCGGCTTTTTCACCGAATCATGCAGCTACGAGCGGAGCACAACCTTCGAGATCACAAAAGTTCTCAGGACGCCAACTTGCTCCCCTACATCACCAATCGACCGCCGCAACCTCTGTCCTACGAGGAACGACAGATGATGCAGGAGCTCACGGACAACACGGCCTACTTGGTGGTCGAGCAACCGTACCAGGGAGTCAGCCATCACCACGAGGACGGCAGTTTCAACGAGTCGGGCCAAGCAGCGTTTCACCAACTTCGCCCACAGGTAGGACACGCTCGACGTCAGCAGTCTTACCGGCACTTTCGACTGCAACGATTCATCCCAACGTTGGGTTGCTATCGCGCTGATCGAGGTACTCCGCCGTGGAGTACGCTGACCCCGGGATACCTCGTTCGACGACTCAAATCCGTCGATTTCTACTGCTCGGCTGCCAATCGGACGGACTGGTATGCCTACAAGATCTCTCCGCTCGTGCCGGCTCAGTTGACCGTCCCGGACAACGTCATGAAACGGATCTGGGCCAACATCGCCGCTGGTACGCTTTCGCTGTGGGACCCCTACCCGGACGTGGAATCGGACCCACGCTGGAGACGCACGGGACACCAGCTGGTTCAACCGGAGCTGATTCAGCCGTTTCATCTGGTGGCTTCTAGACGAGACTCCAAGGAGATCACAGCGGCGCGAGGGAGCCGCTCCGGAGCAACAGTTCCCCTGAAGGATGGACGCTACATCGCTGGGGTGCACCCATTTGTGGAGGTGACGCTCGCCCCTCCGCCGCCATCTGGAGGCCCGGGCACTAGTGCTCCCGGCCCTCCTTGACTACAACTCGTCTTTCTACTAACATCTGTTACTAACACCTACTACTATTTTTGGAGAGCGGCCCTGGCGCCGAGGACGTCGCCGACCAGAGGGGGAGTCGTGTGCAGAACCCTATTCAAATACTACCGTGTTCGCGCTCGTCGGCCATGCAGGGAGAGCGGAGTGTTCGCGTCGGGACTCGTTCGCTGGCAGCTGGCAGGCAAACCAACATGGCCTCACAGACCGGCCAATAAGAACCGAGGAACGAGGAGGAGGCGCGCAGCTGATTGGTCGGGGGCGGAGTCTCGGAAGGCAAGAAGGTCGGTGATAGGGTGATCGTGATCCAAGATGGCGCTCTCTTAACTCATTTTCTCCAACTCACCCTGTATTTTATTCTTTGAATCTGTAAGACTAGTGTGCGGCTGTCTAGTAAAGACTTGTCTGTTGGACTGGATTCACAGCTCAAGCAAAGCCCGCCTAGCTGCCTCAGCGCGACTACGAGGAGCGAGAACAAATCTCCTGCAGTGAGTGCCTCGTCCTGTCGACCGCCTGTAGCGTGGTAACTTGTCGCCTTTTCACGGGTAGTCACTTAGTGCGAAATTGATACTTTTTGCCTACTCTTCTCGGCTCTCTACCGGCTGACTTGATCAACGGAGAGGGCGTCGACCTACGCTATTTTCTTTTCTCACTACCTTCTCTTCGGCAACACGTTTTATTTCAACTTTCAACAAAATCACCAAATTCAACTTTTTATCAAAAACCACCTCTTCTTCACCTGCCGCAGCGTCCACCGTCCAGCCCAGCTTTATTCTGTCTAACCTCAGGAACCACCAACAGTAGGGGTTATGACATTGATCAAGCATATCTCAAAAACTAGGCACAGTAGAGCAAGTGTATTAGAGAAAGAACACATACACTGACCGATGAATCGGCCGGGCGGAACGCTTAAATACTACCTGATAAGCAGGTTTACTACAAGCTTAAGATGCCCTTACTGTAGGTTTAACTAGCTACATACACTACATACATTATTATATCTACCTTCATTTTGGTGGTTTTCCAAGATTTGCCTACCTATCTATGAAAGCAGTTATGGAGGCCCGTTTAGAATTACATTCATTAAGTAAGATTTTTTGTAAAAATAATTTAGAACCGTTTAAATTTTTTTAAGAAATAATTCAACAAAGCAGACCGTAGCAATTTTATGAGAACTTCAAGGGAGAGATGTGCACATGCCGGGTTGAAGGAGATTTTGGCATGGCGGCATGTCAGTTATATTGCTGAAGTTAAGATGCAACTAGCTCATAAAACAAATTTCGACTTGAATATTATACTCACAAAGCCTATTTTGACTTTGAAAAAAGTATTGTAGAAGTTGGGCAAATTTCCATACCAGATAGGCCGAGCAGTGCTAGAGAGATGTTTAGTGCACCTCGGAAAATAGGTGTTTGCCAGCAAAGCAGAGCTAGTATTTGGTCATTGCAGGTGTGGGCTAAGTTTCTCTCAGATCTAGATTATGATCTGGATAAACACACTCCAGTAATTTACCCCTAGTGTTGTTGTTGTATCTACTGCCAGCTGTGTAACCACTTAAAGGCCTCCAAAGGATTGAGCCATAAAGACTCCACAGCCAGGGTGTGGGTTTTCGAGGGCAGTTGAAACGATGGCTGGAAGTGTGCATTGTCCCACATCCAGTGGAACAGGTTTCGGGCACCAGCACTACCAGCACGACCCGGTCTGACCGTCCTAGACTAGAAGTGACTCTTCTTTGCTGACAGGAGGTGGTGGAGCATTCAAAAGCCCATTTCTTGCAATCGCCTCTCTGGCTGCAGTCGGGTGAACTTGCTTTAATTGGCGCTTGATATCATCAATGCTCAATGGACCACTAGGCTGGCCGGGGGAGTAGGTTCGCAGGGTATGCTGCATGGCTCTTTGGTGGCACTGCTCAAAGATGGCAACGTTAGGGTGAGAAGGTGGCGGGATTGAATGTACGCTTGCTGACAAGGCATCTTACCCCGAAGGGAAGTGGGAAAGACAAGAGTCTCAGCACTCAGATGGCTACTACCAGACATCTTGAAGGCACCAAGTAATCACACGTAGCGCAGCATCCATTTCGCGACCCCTGATATCGTCATCTCGGACGCTGTACCCTTCTTTCACTGCCAAGCCACTGTTATCCATGCTGTTGGGTGCCAGTCACTAAGAGAGTGCCTGGCATGTAGGCCTTATGTCGACTACATGCTTCCAGCCATCCACCGGTTTCCAAGACGCGGCTCAACGTGCCTTGTAGGTACAACGTAGATCGTTGGCGATACGACCAGAGATTTCACCGTCCTTAGATTAAGGGGTAGCTACTTTTATGTACTACAAGCTGTGTACGTCTTCAAGTTTAAGTGACAAAGGTTTTATTAACAGATAAATTGTTGCATCAACAGATAAGGTAGTTGTCATCAAAATAGTAGAAAGAGTGGGTAGTAGATGCACCGGTCAGACCAAAAGCTTGACAAATTTCTGCAGATTAAGGGGTAGCTATATGTACTATACTACAAGCTGTGTACGTCTTCAAGTTTACGTGACAGAGGTTTTATTAACAGATAAATTGTTGCATAAACAGATAAGGTTAAATGAGATTGTCATCGAAATAGTAGAAAGAGTGGGTAGTAGATGCACCGGTCAGACCAAAAGCTTGACAAAATTCTCTGTGACCGGCTGTCGACAGGTCGGACATCTGCTAGGGACGGCAATTTCCATGGCTCGAGAAACGCAGTCATTGCAAAAGACGTGACCGCATTTAGTAGCCAGAAGGTGTTTGCCGCCAACAGCTGACAGCTGAAAAAATGATTTGAAAACGTGT
>JASANB010007690.1:0-10395 GCA_030248155.1 Sabatieria punctata | reverse complement strand
TCATATTTCGTCATGTTTTTGAAATTCCCCCATTTTAGTGCCCTTTTGAGTTACAGGGCTGCCCGCTTAGTATGTTATGCCCAATAGCAACACCAATCATTCCTGCAAGTTTCAAGCCTGTAATCCTTGTATTACCGAAAAAAATTAAATTTGCGTGGACCACCCTCATTCCTAGTTTTCGGGTCATAAAACCAGTATGAGTCGGAATTTTGGCACCACACTTGCAGAATATTTAGCCAACCATGTTGTTAATTTTTGCTGAAAATGTGAGCCAAATCGGTAAAGAAGTGACTGAGAACGAAACGTTTGAGTGAAGGCCGAAAAAGCGATGGGACATTTTGTTTATCTATACTGTATATGGTACCCGCGCCGTTTAAGGTACCGGCACCATATATGATACCACCACCACCACATTAGGCCACTGTGGTGCCATGGGCACTTGGCGGCAAGCGTAGAGTAGAAAACACGCTAATAGCGCCTACCGCCAGAATTAAATAAAACAGCACTTCTAATGAATAGATTTATTTCAAAATAAAAGTTCACAGGTTCAAACTAAGGGTTTCGCGTGTGCTAGAGACAAGTGTCTTTCTGCCTGGTAGTTGCGGGATAAAAGTATAGCTAAAGAAATGTCTGCCATTGCCGATCAATCACAAAGCTAGAGAGTAGTAAGTAACAAAATTGGTGCCATACCTATGTTAGAAAATTTCCAAGTTTCTAAACTTTTAGTCGCTGTTTTAGCTAAGAAACATTGAGTTTGAGTAAGCCGTTCCAACATCATAGTGGGTTTTTGGGTTTTCTGACACCATTTACAGTCAGCCACATTTTTCAGAGAGCAGACCAAACCAAGCTGTGCGCAACAAACCTGCAACTTCGAAGCAAACCAATGATGGTAACTACGTACAGTATTTCTATGCAGTATCCGATTGGAAACTGGCTACTGTATTGCAGCCGTTTATTCGTTTATTTCTTTTCTTTTGCTGCAGATTAAGTACGAACGTACAGTACTAAACTAAAGTCTATTTCAAAAAGTTTGGCGGTGGACAAAAATGCTCGATTTTCACAAAAACTTTCTTCTGCTTCCCTATAGTATTCTATATCAAACGATAGCAAATTAACAGGGCTACAACATGCGCACTAGACTATATTTTTAGGCTTTAGGTTTAGAATCAGGATTAATTTAAGCATTTGTTCATGCTCTAGCATAGCTTTCGATCTATAGTTTGGCTTTAGTTAAACAGATCAGCCACCCCACCAAGGGTTAGTTGTCCTTTATCACCAGACGGCATCGTCGCGTCAGTAGCCTTTACTTGTATCCCGGTCAGACCGTAAATTGCCAAGCTACCGTATCTACTCAATAAATTCGCGTCGAAAACCGTAAACGATTTAAACGAACAAAGCTTCCGAGAGATTTCTTGGTATAGAAACTCTCCGAATGAGTTTTGAAACAGGTTTAGAAACCATATGATTCCTATGTTAACTCTAAGTATCAGCATGATTACATGTGATCACCTGAACAGCGGACAACGGGTGATGTCAAGGCGAGGCGAACAAGGAAACGAAAGCCAATGCCGCGACGACTGGAGAAGGGCAGCCAAAGCCTTCTTGCCTCTCTGCACACAGCCCTAGGCCGGCGCACTAAACTAAACACACGCTCACTCTTCCTCCTTTTCCTTTCTCTTTATGCAGCCGGTCACGCACGCTGCCCAGCAAAACCAGCTCCAACACCCAGAAATATCAACCAGCTCCAGTGCCTGACTGGAGCAAACGTGCAGTTATCACAGCATGCACACAAACTACAGTACAAGCAGCACAAAGTTACCGTAACAGATCAAAAGAAAACAAAAGGAATTCAAAGTTAACAATACGCTATATGCAGCAAGACAAAATACGCAAACTGCGTAAATTCAAATCGTAAGGGATTTGACACTCCCAACAAACAAGAGAAGAGTGCTGAATCCAGAAGGTGATCTACAGTTTGCGCTCTTCTTTTTTCTCCTGTCTTGCGCCCACTTCCTTCCTTGGCAGCGAACAGACCATCTGACAACTCTGGCGACTAAGTTGTCCACTAATGAGAGCGCGGTCAGAGCTTCTTTGTGGCCTGGTTTCTTCTGCCCGGCAATGCCCACTAAAGAAACAAAAGACAGAGAAGCCAAATCAGTCAAAGTGCTTAAGACAGGAGGAGCTGCCTGAAAACAAAGACACAGCAGAGCAAATGACCGAGAAACTGCTGCTACTGACTGACAGGCTGTGCACAATGGCGAGTCAAGTTGGCACAGACGTGTGAGGCATCGAGAGCTGGAAACACTGCGATTACATTGCAGAGTATAGCGACAAAGCAAATCGATAATGTTAGGGCACTGCAAGATCAAAAGCCCGAACTGTTCTGGAGTAAACTTGAGTTCTAAGCCAAGTCTAAATCCATTAGGTGCCATGGGTTGACAAAGCAGGAATAGAAATTTTTGACCATTAGGTGACAAACTGAAGAAACAACTCAATCCCTCCCCCAACGCGAGAGAACCAAAAAGGTGATTGAGTTTGCCGGTAGTCGACAGAGCGCGCTTATGCAAACGAAGGTTGCTAGGCACCAAACCAAAATTGCCGCCCAACAAGTCCTGAGAAAATTGGACCTGCACCGAAATTGAGCCCGCAACTACAGTAGATGCAGTTGGCTGTAAACAAAAAGCAAACGAGCGCTGGTTTGCCGTTCCAGTGGCAGAGGCCGACGCGTGTACAACCGGTTTTGCCACCGCCGGCTGAATTGAAGAAAAGCTAGGGCAGAGCCCAGAGCGCTGCTGCTGGCCAGACACGACAGGCTTTGTACACGGCGCAGACACCGTTTCTGCAACAAAAAAGTCACTCGACAGCCGTGCCAAAAACTCACGATGTCGTTGGTCGTGTTCAGCCATCTCTTGTTGCACCTTAGCCATGTGCTCTCGATGCTGCCGTTCAAGAGCGTCTTGATGTCTGGCAAACTGTTCGTCCGCCACTGCCATCTGCTGCTGGATGGACGCGATCAAAGACTGAACAGTAAAATTAGGCACAGCTTTAGCGAAATACGATTGAGAGCCACCAGCCTCAAAACCAGGTATATTTGGCCAGTAAAGTCTCCGACTGAGAGCCAGCCTCAAAAAGCGACCTAGACTGAGCTGCAGAGACACCCGGCGAGCGCGTAGGCTCCAAAATCGGCTCTGAACGAGCGACAAAAGGGACCGACTCAGAATGAGTGGCAAAAGTCTCATTGAAAAGCAGCTCTGTCGTAGGCACAGAGACAACCGGCTGACAAGCAACCTCAAAAAGGCCTGGCTGAGCAACAGCCGCAAAAGCACGATCCGACTGATCGGCAAAACCTGGCATGGTGGCAAACAAGAAAGAGCAGAGCACTACTAAGTGCCAATTGAACAGATAGGCAAAACGAAAAATCTATTACCAGAAAGCAACGCAAATCAACTGCCTTTTGGGCACTGTTTGAACAACTAAAGTTCAGCAAAGCAAGATTTTGCGAGAGGGCAACAAAAAATCGAATTTAGCTTGCAGCTACGAAAAGACCAAACAGAGACTAAATGGTGCTATTAGTGCCGACATGCAAAAATAGCGCAGCTAAGTTTGGTACACAAGAGGCCAACAAAAAGCATCAGTTTCCCTCGACACAGGGACGCAAAACAAAGCTATTCTGATGCACAAAATCACCACAAATGGTGCGAATACCTCTAGTACCATTGTTCACTGTTGGTCATCTGCTGATTGCCCACTGGTGCCCTCCACACCAACAGCAGGAACGATTCGCGAATGCTGAACCGGACACTATGTCAAAACGAGGCGAAGACGAAAACGAAAGCCTGTGCCGCGACCACTGGAGAAGGGCAGCCAGTGCCTTCTTGCTTCTCTGCCTGCACACGGCCCTAGGCCGGCGCACTAAACTAGACGCACGCTGCCCAGACAAAAACTAGGTCCAACTCCCAGAAATATCAACCAGCTCCAGTGCCTGACTGGAGCAAACGTGCAGTTATCACAGCATGCACACAAACTACAGTACAAGCAGCACAAACTTACCGTAACAGATCAAAAGAAAACAAAAGGAATTCAAAGTTAACAATACGCTATATGCAGCAAGACAAAATACGCAAACTGCGTAAATTCAAATCCTAAGGGATTTGACAGCTCTCCTATAGTATTCTATATCAAACGATAGCAAATTAACAGGGCTACAACATGCGCACTAAACTATATTTTTAGGCTTTAGGTTTAGAATCAGGATTAATTTAAGCATTTGTTCATGCTCTAGCATAGCTTTAGATCTATAGTTTGGCTTTAGTTAAACAGATAAGCCACCCCATCAAGGGGTTAGTTGTCTTTTATGGATTCATCAGACGGCATCGTCATCGCGTCAGTTAGCCTTTACTTGCATCCCGGTCAGACCGTAAATTGCCAAGCTACCGTATCTACTCAATAAATTCGCGTCGAAAACCGTAAACGATTTAAACGAACAAAGCTTCCGAGAGATTTCTTGGTATAGAAACTCTCCGAATGAGTTTTTGAAACAGGTTTAGAAACCATATGATTCCTATGTTAACTCTAAGTATCAGCATGATTACATGTGATCACCTGAACAGCGGACAACGGGTGTTGAGTCCCTGGACAACGGTTTTCAGTCTTGGACAAGCCTTACAGGAGACTATAGTTTACAATGCATGGTCCATTTTTTACCACTTGGACAAAACTTTTTGTCTACAGTCTGCAGTGAGGACAAGCCAATTGTCCACAAAGTCTCTTTGCTATACAGTGGCTTTGGCAGGGCTGTTGGGTCGGTTTTTTTCCTCGGTTTTTTCGTTTTTTTCCGGAAAAAAACCGGTTTTTTTCCTAGGGGCTCGGAAAAAAACTAAAATGCGGAAAAAAACTCAAGTAAGTTTTTAAAGGAAATAGGCACAATAACTGGTTAAATTCGCTTCCAATGCTTTGAATTTACGTTAATAGAAGCCTTACAAGCATTTCCATGGCATAACTTAGCTGTTTTTCGCAAAAAATATTGGTACCATTTTCAGGCAACTTTTATTATTGTATTTTTGGTGTTTTAAAATCAAATTACTACTCTAAAACATGAAATTAGTGCATTTTGTAATAAGACTCACGATATTTCGTTGAATTCTGCAATAAAAAGCGATTGTTAAAAAATTTTTTCTGTCATCTCGGAAAATAACTTTTGGAAAAAAAACCGGAAAAAAACAGGAAAAAACCGGAAAAAACCGGCTTGAGCTTTTTTCCGGAAAACAAACAGCCCTGGGCTTTGGCCTCCATATCTATTCTGAAATTTTTGCTTTGTCCACAGCCATACAGAAATTTTTTCGGACAAGCGGACAACTGCTGAGCTGAGACTGATACTGAAAGAGATAAAAGGCAACTTGTTTAGTATGTGGTCCTCGATACAAATCAACACCAGAAATTTGCTCCAAGAACTCTTGCCGTTGTCCGGCCGGAAAGGAGTGTAGAGCCGCCAGAAAGCCAAAAGAAGAAGATGATATCCTGAAAAGTTGTCAGGCTCCATGTAAGGAGGGCGAGAAGTGTGCCGGCGATAAAAGGTGGGCCAACCGTAACGATCAGCAACCATATCGCGTCCTGCTATGTATTTGCCACGGGGACTGCACCACAACAACCAGCTCCAAGGCCGACGGCCCCCAGTTCTGCCATTTTCGGAAGAACCAGCCTGTTCTGGACTACAGCCGGCAAGCGCAAGCTACAGTAGGTACGTGCCATTTAAGTAAACGGTAAGTGGTGAAACAATTTGGATTTGGCCTGGCCCATCGGTCTGACATGGAAGCTGTGCCTTTTTAAAGTCATTATTTTGCTTTGTTTATTTATTATATAATAAGTCGAGATTTGTTGAGCTTACATCTTATTTTATTAGTGACACATACTGTTGTTTTACATCAATTCTGAAACATAATCTTGAAAATCGTTCTATTGTATGCAACCACAATTTCGCAAATCGATCATTTCTCAATTTTGCGACCTTCAAAGAGTCTACGTATTTGAGAGAGGAGTGTGAGAAATTAAAAAAGCTGTTTTTTAAAGAATTTGCCTAAACAGTGCCAGAATTTCATAGAAGGGGAAAATTGATTATTTGAAACATTGAGTATCAGGATTTCTTGAAAAAAAAAACAGCTTTTTTGTATGATTTTATTTTCCTAAAGAGTCTCCTTTCTTTGTAAGGGAAAATTGCTTTTTAAAACATTTGCTCAAAGAGAATCAGAATTTCTTGAAAAAGGAAAGTGCTTTTTTGAAAGATTTGCCTAAAGAGTGTCAGCAATTTAAAAAACTGCTTGAAGAAGAATCATTTGAAAGAGTTATCAGAAGAGTCTTGAATGTCTTGCTTGAATGAAGGAGAAAACACTGCTCTTAATGAATTGCATAAAGAATTTCTTGGAATGATAGTTTAGTGAGGTTTTTTCTGCTGTCGGTCTAATTTTGTAAAAAATACCAAAAAATCGGTGCCCCAGTGTCCTTAAAACTGAGAGGATCTTACAGATTATACAAAGCATCTTCAGTTTTATACACACATTTTGAAGAACGTTTGGTTTAAATCTGTTTTAGACAACTGTTATAAGATACTTTTTTTGATTTCTGAGATATTTGCCTTCAAAGTAAAATCAGAGATTTTGGTAGTGAACAGGAGCGTTTTTTATTATTCAGTTGCACTTCATAGTAAAGTAGATTCCTACAGCTAAGGGCTAACGTCACGAGGTTTTACTGGTGAGGTGACACACACAATCGTTACTTCACCAGCAGGAAGCTGCTTTATTATGAAGTGCAACGGAATCGCTCTTGTTCATTATGAAAGTCTGTTTTCACTCAGAGCCCAAGTATCTCAGAAACTAAGCAGCATCTTGATAAAATTTTCGCCATTTTTTCAAGAATTGATCTATTTCATCTAAAAAAGGATTCATTCGAATCGATTGAGATTCACGGTTGCTACAGCAAAAAGTCTGCTGGGTTGTTTTAATAACTGTTTGTTTATTTAACAAAAGCAGTGTTCCAAATTTGATGGCAAATATCTCATGAGCCAAGCAGAGTATCTTAATGAAAATTACACTAATCTGTCAATAATTTATTTGTCTTTCATTCAAAAAAGATTCATTCCAATCGGTTGAGATTTGTGGTTGCCACAGTTGAAATATCTGCTGGGTTGTTATTTTGGCGCACATACGTTACGTACGTAGACGCATCAACTCTGTAACTTGTAGTTACCATCAAGTTGACGGTTCGTGCGGAGTACATTGACACAGGTACAACAGAGAGAAGTTGTGTTCGCCACAGCCATTGTCACCATCTCTACACACCGAATGTTTGGTTCTGCAACAGCGATGCCACCTATACACTATGGTACGTTTTATCTGGGTCAGTCAGGGCTTCTTTTTATGAAGCGCAAATTCTGCAGCTAAATTAAGAAGTCAATTTTGCTTCTTTGTACATTAGTTTACGTTCACTACCACAGCAGTAATTCTAAAACCTTTGAAGTACAACCAGTGGCGTATCCAGGATTTTGAAAAGGGCGGTGTAAAATTTTAAAAGTGCCTGGTTCGGCCGCTGCCCAACCAGGGTAAGAAAATTCAGCAAATTAGCCTTCGAAAACGGGTTTAATAGGCATTCCGAGCTTAAAGTTAACAGAAATTACAAGTTTCGGTAGTATATAACGGCGTGGTTGGGCTTGTGCCCGACCAGCGCGAGAAAATTTTGAAAATTTAGCCTTCAAAAACGCATTTAGAAGGATTCCGAGCTTAAAATATACAGTTTTAGTGCATAATTCATTAGTTTCTCTTATTTTTGACAGACTTTCTCTTCCTACCTCCGCCGCAAAAGGGGTGTACCCACCATACACCCAGTGGCGTATCGAGGGGGTGTAGGGTGTGTACACTCCCCCTTTGCGGTGGAGGTAGGAAGAAAAACTCTGTCAAAAATATAAGAAACTAATGAATTATGTACTAAAACTGTCTATTTTGTGCTCAGAATGCCTTCTAAATGCGTTTTTGAAGGCCAAATTTCCAAAATTTTCTCGCCCTGGTCGGGCATAAGCCCAACCAGGCCATTATAACCTACTAAAACTTGTAATTTCTGTTAATTTTAAGCTCGGAATGCGTTTTAAACGCGTTTTTGAAGGCTAATTTTGCTAAATTTTCTTACCCTGGTTGGGCAGCGGCCCAACCAGGCACTTTCAAAATTTTACACCCCCCCTTCCAAAATCCTGGATACGCCACTGCATACCCCCTGAATTGATTGATTGATTGATTGATTGATTGATTGATTGATTGATTGATTGATTGATTGATTGATTGATTGATTGATTGATTGATTGATTGATTGATTGATTGATTGATTGATTGATTGATTGATTGATTGATTGATTGTAGGGGCTTGATAGGAATACCCCTAGCGTTAGGCCGCCCATGGGCCCGTCACGCAAATCCCATAGAAGTCGTAGAACTTAATGGTGAGCTAGAGGTAAGAGAATTTCCTAGATTCTTTGATGAATCTCAGAAGATCTCGAGCTCACAACTTTATAATATCCGCAGATGAGATATAATAATGTCACCACCTAGGGTGCGCCTTCGACGCAACTACGGTAAAGCATTGTCCTAGATAGTGAAAAGGCGATTTCTTCTTCTTCCTCACAAAGCGCACAGAGAGAGTCCTCCGCCACTCCAATGGTCCTTAGGTGCTTGCTTATTAAGTCCACAATGGCCAGTAAGCACACCTACCACTATTCTTAAAACTTTGCGAGGAAGTTGCAAGAGCTTATGAGTCCTTGCCAAAAAAAGTCAGGCAGTGGGCGGCCGATGGAATTTTTTGACCCCCATTTTTATTGGCTCATTTGAATTGCCCTATTATAAAACCCCCACAGCCGCGTCGGTTTCGCTCTGGCCGCACTCAAACCGGAGTAATGGTTTGAAGAAGGGTGCTGCGCCGGATCTCCCAGATTTGGCTCCTCCATGCTCTTTCAACTGCTGTCAAATTGGCAGCTTTCGAGATAGCACCTTGAAATTGGACACACTTATACAGATTTTCCCGCTCTTTCAAACGCAATAGAGAACAACTGAATACGATGAAAACTGCCAGATTCAGACGCGATTTATTAAAGTTCGGGGGACCCGAAATAGACGTGTCTTTCAATTGAAAGAAGTGCCTATGTGGCAACGAGCTCCAGAGTACTGTTGCTAAGTAAATTATAATTATAATTTTAATTATATTTTTTAGAAATTTACTAATACAAGTAAATTATTTGGTAAGTAAATTATAATTAAATTAAATTTCTACGAAAATAGGTAAAGTTAATTATAATTATAATTTGTAAATTATACTTACCAAAAATAATTTACTTAATTTACTTAAAATATACTTAATTTACTTACACACGCCTAGCTATTGCTGAACTTTTTTGGCAGCATGCAAGTGCTGCATGAGTGTCTGCTTTCAGTATCTATAATCTACAGTATACCTAAGTATGGCAAGCCGTACTTACAGTACAATTTTCCACCCGCGCATCCACCGCCTTTCGTCTTTGCGTTGTTTCTCTTAATGTCCCACAAAACAAACTACTCCAATTTATCCGCCAAGCTAAGAGTGGATATTAGGTACTTTTCGGTAGTTTTGCTAAGCGATAGCATACATGTATGTTCAGTCTCACAGGCATTGTCTGTTGTGGATGCAAGCAGAAACTGACTGGAAAGCCTCTTGAGGTTAAGGTTCTAATTCTGACGAACTGTCATTTTTTCTGTTGACATAGGCTATTATTTCGGCTGAGGGGTGATAAATTTTTCAAATTCTGTGGTACAGTACTGGCTGGAGGGGCGTAACGGCGGTGATGGGGGTTGAGAGATGGTAAGCCAAAAACTCCGATTTTTCGCTAACCCCCTCGCCCTCACCTCCCTTTGTCCATGTCTCTTTTCGACTTAACCTGTAACACCCTCGTTTAGTTTTCATTTTAGAACTGTTATAGCATCCTTTCTTAGTTGGAAGAAAAGCTGAAGGTGTTGGCCGCCAAAATCAGGCCTATTTTAAATATACTTAATATACTTAATTTAATTAAATGTGGTAAGTAAATTATAATTAAATTAAATTTCTCTCAGATACGGTAAGTAAATTTTAATTTAATTATATTTCTCTGGGCATGTGGTAAGTAAATTATAATTTAATTATATTTAAAATAAATTTACTTAGCAACAGTACTCCAGAGCTGATATTTTCAACATAAGTTGACCATGTAAGGATGTATCAAAACCTACAGGCAAACCCACCGATTCGGCTTTGTTTGGGAGCTGTGCAGCTTTGAAGATGACCCTTTTGATCACGATTTTTAGGCATGACAAGCAAATGTAGGTCAATTACTCTTTGTCGAAGGCACCTAGA
>JASANB010007688.1:0-25563 GCA_030248155.1 Sabatieria punctata | reverse complement strand
ACAAACAAATAACCGCTTGAAAAGGTTACAGACTTGAGGGCAATTGCACAGAATCGTCAAATTTTTCTACTTGCAACTTTGTTAACATCCATTTTCAGTATCGTTTCTGGCTTGTGAAAATTTGTCTCTCTAGAAGTGTAATGAAATTCGTATTGACAAGCGGTGCAGGGCAAAAGATTCCAAAAGGGGAGCTGCTTAGTTCGGTTAAAGAAGGGTGTGCGGGAGGAACTATTATTGATTCTGCAGCGAACCCAGAGACTGGTGAGCGGCAAGATAAACAAAGCCGCCTATGCAGAAAGCGAAAAGTCGTTCAGAACAAAATTCGAGCGAAACTCGCGACAAAATGGACCAGCATCGTCTATGCCTTATGAGCTTAGGAGAATCGAAAGCTCATTACTAGGGGCTTTCATCTGTCTTCTTTTCATATTATTCTTATTATTTCTGTTGTTGCGTTGATGTTTGCTGGGTGACGCTGTATTGTTGTCTGTTGGGCAGTTCATTTATATCACCTTTAATTACGGGCCTGTTACGTTTGTTTCCGGCTTTTTCCTTTGGTCAAACTGTGCATCCAATCTGTTTGTCGGCGTGGTGCAGAAAGAAGAAACCGGCGAAAAAAGCAAAGGGAGGGTGTGATCGTATTTTGGTTGTGGTTGGTTGTTAAGAGATGCCCCCTCAATGTGTTACTAGTGAGTCTTAATGATCGTTAACACCTCGGCCGGCTGGCTTGTTCCACAGCGCATGTTTGCCTTTGCGCTTGCACTTATAACACCCAGTTGTTGTGGTTAAGCCCAATTAGCCAACTCGCTGCTGATTGATCGAGTGAACGACAGGTTGCTTCCCGCCGCCTCATCGATACCTTCTTGATCTTTGTCATTCCGAACCCACAGCTCTGTATCACATGTTTCTGGCCTTGAGCTCATTTCCCACGGTGAAAAAACTGTCGCCTCGTCAATTCCTGTTTAATAAACTGCGTGCTATTTGTGAAACGTAGCGTTTTTACAAGCTTCTTCTATGTTCCACAGAAACACCCGAATTTTGACGCTGAGAAGCCCCGGTGAGCTTTTGTTTTCTGAAGATTTCAAGGCGCATGTTCGATTTGGGTTCGTGCGAGGCCTGAAAAGTCAGATAATTTTTTAAAGAATCGTACAAGGCTCTACTGCTACTGAAAGTTTTTTAAAGCCAATTTTTCAAGATGTCTCACCCTTGTTGCAATTCTCTCATTCGGTTGGGCAGGGTATTTTACTCTGCAAAAGCCGCACGAATCCTGTCGACGCTGTCAGAAGGTGGTTGGTTTTTAGGGCTGGAGTAGTGTGTCTGCGGACGAACCGATGGTAGATAGAGTGGATCAAGATCAGCAATCGGACGATGATGTTGACGGCCGGAGAGCGCCGTCAAAATGTTCAGCTGTAGGGACGGCATTACTTACAAGTAGGCCTTTATTTACGTTTATGCATTAGTGAGCTGTGAAATTTTAGTGATTACATAATCCTTCCTGGAAAAATCGATTTTTCCGCTAGTATCGTCGGTTAGACACTCGCAAGTTACCAGAGACATAGTGCTCAAAACGCCCCCTGTTTCTCCTCTACCACGGATACAGTGACAGAGTCAGATATGGCCATTGCAATGGCTGACAAGTTGACTCTCCGTTGCTGTCTATATTGATTTTGTTTCTGTTCAGCTTAATGGTGGGATTGGCATCATCCACAGCAACTATGGAACTCCCGAAGAACAAGCTTCCGAGGTGGAAAAAGTTAAGGTGACCGTTTAGTCTTGCTGATATGAAGTGCCGGGACTATTTTGTTTTTTTCATTGGCAGAAATCACAAACAAGGCTTCATTCACAACTTTTCCTTCGCATGGCATTTACCCCAGACTGTGTGGGACTTGATGCAAATTAAATACAAACTGGGCTTCTCAGGAATTCCCGGCTCTCAGACAGGCTCAGTTGACGACAGGATTAGTTGGTCTCTACATCGAGAGACATCGACTTTCATACCTGAGAAACGGTAGCTGTAAACACCACTTTGAGAGATGTCAGTTTTTAACGGCTTTTGCACTGTCTGAGTCTCTCTCAACCTACTTACAATAGTGACAAATCCCCGTTCGGGTGGGTGAGTTTAATCGTATTGGTGCGTTCATACAGAGATTTTGGCAATGAACAAGCGGAATTAATAACAACCCAGTGCCAGTAGATTTTTATGCTTTGTTAACTGTAGTCTAAATCTCAATGAATTTGAGATGAATCTTTTTTGAATGAAAGACAAATAGGAAATTATTTGAAAGATTAAATAAAATTTTATTAGGCACTACTTAGTTCCTGAAATATTTGCGTCCGAGTCAAAACCAGTGATTTTGACACTGAATGAGAGGCATTTTTTATTATTCTGAAACACACTTCATCAATAAATAGATTTCCACCACTGCTGAGAGACTTCGAAACTCCACTAGACGTGCAGTGGCTTTGAGCGCGTGTGTTTTTTGGACAGGCACATACGTATGGCCTCATCGAAAAATCGAAGAAATCTCGCCCCACCACGGCGCTGAATTGCTACTGAATCCCTCTTGTTTAATACCAAAATCAATCTTTTTGACACGGAAGAGAAATTAACTCGGAACAAAGCAAACAATATCAATACATCGACTATGAGCAAATTTTCAAGAATTTAATTTTATTTCTTTTAACAAAAAGATTCGTCGAAAATGGGACCAAAATTAAAAAACCTACAGTAAAATATCTGAAGGGTTGTGGTTTTACTAACCTTTCATATCGTGTTTGCAAAATCATTCGGGCTGTTAATTGAAAACAGACTATGAGTGACTGATTTTTGAACCAAAACGTTATAGTGAATACAGCCTATTTAAGGTAATGGTTCCCCGTATTGAGTTGATAACGCACTCTGGAAAGGTGTAACGTTACAGAAGGCGTACGAAATCCTGCAAACTAACAAGAAAAGGTAGGCAAAAATTTTCATTTAACCGGAGTCGAGAATCAGTTGAAAGTCTTCAGGGAAACCACCGATAGTTAACGACCACGACGAGTTGGTCTCCACAGTCAACCCCACCGACCTGAAAAACTTCCGCGACTTTCCGTTGAGCGGCTACGATCGTCCGGGGCGTTTGCTGGTCAACCCTCAAGCCAACGCTCGCGAGGGAGCGAAACACGCGGTGAAACTGTTGGTGGAACGGGGGTGGAAACGTAATCGTGATCATCGATGTTTCGCTTGATGCGAATTCCGACTGCGGCCGACGTGTTTGTGCTTTGCTGGTTGTGCGTTGCTCTTCTAACCGGCTTCTTGCAGAGGCACTACTGCGGCGCTGTACCCGATGAGGTATTGATTAGTTGGTTGAGTTTTGCATGAAAATGCAGCTCGCAGTCTGCTCGCACTTTCAGGGTTGCATGTGCCGCCGTCACAAAATGTCGAGTAAAATCTGTCGGTCGACGCAAAGCACGACACCGTATGGCACCGACTATGGCAGAGCTTGATTGGTGCTTTTCTGATTGCGCAGGACTCTTCGCAAGGCAACAGCACTTGCGAGATCGAACTGCTCAAGTGGATCAAGCAGAGCAAACCCAACAACACTCAAGTGAGTGGCAGGAAACAGATTGGCGTGTCCGTTGGTCTTGATTGGTTCAGTTTGACTGGTGCTTCTGCAGTGGTCACTGTTGACCAGGCGCAGAATCTCGTGACTGAAGCCGAATTGCTGATGCGCTACGGGTCGGAATGGGAAGCGGATCGGTTAGTATTACGCAGGAAGGTCGGTTTCCTGATCCCCCCCCAAACCTATAGCAGACCAAGCCAGGTAGCATTTCAATTGAGTGGTAGTAAATTTTTGAAATTCTGGAGGGGGTTGAGGCGATGGTAAGCCGAAAGTCCATTTTTTTACTAAATTCAAGTTTTTAAGGTTTTTTAAGCTTATTGGTTTTCCGGCACAAATAGCTTAAAATAAGCTACCCAAATTATTCTAAGCTGGTACACCCTAACATGAATAAGACCGCAGACCACCGAAAGCCAGGCGATGGCTAGTAGGTAAATGGGAACCGACTAGGAGCTATTCTAGCACCTAAGCTACAATAGCAACCCAGTGTTGGGACAAAACGGGAACGGGGACAGCTACACTGAGACCCGCCCAGACCGAACACCGAGTATGTGTTTAGGCTAGTAGCGAAGGAAGGGTAGGATATTGAGGGTGCGTAGACGGCCTATAGGCACGGCCTAACGCAGGGACTACGACCCCGCTAGCGGACAATCCATCAGTCCAGTCCTTGGCGTAGGAGATTCATTTGTTTTGCAGTAATGGCGGTGGGTCGTGCGCAGGCGACGACGATTACCACCAGGTGGCCAGGTTTGCCGAACGACACGGCATCCCAGTGCTCCTATACGGCGGCATTCAGTGTGTGGGTCACATCACCAAGTCTTTATCCATCGGTGCCTCTTGGCGGTCAGTCTTGTTGGTTGGAAAATGCACGAAATTTGCTGTGTATTTGCAGTGATGATGGGATCTTTGCTGGCTGGTGAGCAAGAGGCGCCTGGTGAAACAACAAGGGGACCGAGCGGAGTGAGACTGAGAAGAAATACAGAGGCGGCATGCAGGGTCGCTGGATGCTGTAGAGCGCATGCCACCAGTCAGGACAGATATTTTCAAAAGTAACGCTGCCTCTATGAGCGTACGTGAGTGGTAAAAGGAAACCTGTCGTTCCGAGAATCAGGTTGAGAAATAAGGCGCCAAGATTGTTGTGTGCTCGTAACCCGTCGGTTGCAGTGGGAACGGATGCCGTCAAAGAAGCGCAAGGAGTGTCGGGGGCTCTGTAGAGACAAAGGTTCAGTTCACAAATTCGTGCCGTACCTGTTCGCCGGCGTGCAACATGGCTGTCAGGACATCAGGGTTCTAAGCGTTGACTCTCTCAGGTTTTGTCGCTACTGTACATGCAACAGCTTTTCCACAGATCGGTAGTGGTTGCAGGCAGAAAATGTACGCCGAAGAGATTCGGTTCGAACGCCGCTCTCAGAGTTCGCAGATTAAAGGGGAGTGCACGGACTGCACTCGTACGATTAAGTTTTTTTATGACAGACAGATAGATTGATTTATTGTTTCTTCAGATACGAAAAACGGCTGTGGTAAAAGAGCCCGGTAATGACCAAATACCGAATGGGAGTTTAACTATTGACATTCGCTATTTTCGGCAGTTTTCCATGATTGTTGTTGTTGTTTGTGGTGTCTTTGCTAAGCATAGCAGTCGCCTCATTCCAGTACTTTGTTCTATTCGGAATTAACTGAAATTTGTAGTGATTTTGTCTGTGATTTCTCATAAAAAAGGCAGTTCTCAAGGTGCACAGTTTTTTACAGCACAAACGAAGTCAAACCTTGATAGGAGCGTTCGTGTCATAAGCGAGTGAAACCATTATGCGAGTTTACTCTTTGATGAGAGAAACATTGATCCTTTCATTATCACCTGGTTAGGCTGACGGTTCTGTTCGCCTGTACTAAATGGTCGTCTAAAATCCGGTAGGCGCTGAACAATACACATTAAGACAAAACACGGTTAGATTTTGTGCCCCTGTGTTCGTCGGTATCAATAATAATCGTTTTGAAAAGGATAAGGATTTACATTACTAATGTCAGAAGCCATTAAATGAACATACGCACAAAAACTTAAAAGGCAGCATGAACAAGAAGCGAACAACAAAATTGCCCAAATAAAACGGAATGGCAGCTGTACATATCACACAGTAAGGTTGACACAAAACAAAGCAAAGCATAGATTCAACAGACAATCTGACGAGATACGTAGAAGCACTCAAAACTGGCCTGGGTAAGGCGGGGGAGGTTCCTGGCTTCCTGCTGCCATAGGAGGGGGTACGACCGGCGCTGACGGGGCTCTGGTTCGGCCCTGATTCCACGCTCCTGGCCTTACGTTGTTTGCTTTCATGTAGGACAGAAACTGAGTCGGTATTTCGGCCAAAACTTCCTTTGCCAGTCGGGCCTGCGATACGCCCATGTCGAAAGAGCTCTGCCCTCTGAGGAAATCGCGGAAAGGAACGAACTGAAAGTCCAGACGTGCTTTTGACTTCCTTTTACACTCAATGTCTAATTTCATAGTTGTGTTTTCAGAAAACGCAGTACAGGTCCACCCCTTTTTCGAACTTTACTCAAACGATTCTTTCTCGGTCAGTTCTTTATCGATTTGGCTGATTTTCAAGATTTATTACCCTGACAACTGCTTACATTGCACAAGTTTGGTGCCAAAATTCTAACCCGTCCTGGTTTTATGACCCGAAAACTAAGAATCAAAGTGGTCCACGGAAAAATTCGTTAATTCAATGAATATGGGTCTGAAACTTGTAGGAATGATTGGTATTGCCACTGGGCACAGCGTTCTGAATCGGCAGCCCTCTAGGGCAAATGACACCAAAATTGGGGAATTTCAAAAATATGACAAAATGTGACTTTTCTTCGTAAAACCAGTAAACTGATGATTTTGAAGATTTTCGATTTTCCAAAAACACTGTTTGTTGAAGCTTTCTGTAGTGTGAAACAGAGATCAAATAATGATATTCAGTCATTTGTCGAACTTCCTACTATCTACAATCCATACATGTAACAGGGGGTCTGCCCCCCACCCGACTTAGGCCAGCCCCCCCGGATGGGACCCCCCCCCCCGAGACGATTTCACCGACCCCCCCTTCGATTTTTCTGGCAAGTAAATTTTCGAGCAAATTTTTGCAATTTTTTTACACTTTCACACACAAAAATTGCCAAAATCGCCTGCAAAACAGCACTTTTTAACTGTATTTCAGCCCAAATTAGCGATTTTTGGCGATTTTTAGGCCAAAAATTGCGATTTTTCTCGATTTTTGGGCGTTTTTTAGTGCCCAACCCCCTCCCCCAAAATTTTGGCTCAGACCCCCCCCGGCCGGCGCCAGACCCCCCCAACCCCCCTCCCCCCATCGGCGGATGACCTGTTACATGTATGCTACAATCTATGTTGATTAACAAGATTCAGTGCTTTGATTGTAGAAAGTGCGGATTTCTTAACTATGGAATTTTCGATCATGTATTTGAAATTCCCCAATTTTAGTGCCCTTCGAGCTATGAGACGCCCATGCAGTATTTTATGCCAAATCGCAACATCAATCATTTCTGCAAGTTTCAGACCGATACTCTTTGAATTGCCGAAAAAATTAGAATGACCGAGAATGGATGGCTTGAGTAAAGTTCGAAAAGGGGTGGTGACTTTTTGGCGGACCCTGTGTAAAGCCAGTACCTGCACGATATCTCGCTGAGCCAGACGACCGTGGGAAGACAGTCTGATATCATCTCCGTCCAATTCGTGCATGGCGTCAAAATCGGCTTGTCCTACGCCCACGATTATGATCGACAACGGCAGTCCGGACGCTTGTACGATCGCTTCCTTCGTCTGCGGCATGTCAGTGATCACACCATCGGTGATTATCAGCAGTATAAAGTACTCCGATCCGTCGCGCTTACCAGCAGCAAAACTAAACACACAGCAGATGTTTGGATTAGATGTAGCTGGCGAGGTCAGAAATGGACTACATATTAATTAATTAACTTCTTTCTTATGACTATACAACTCCGGAGCGTGCCCAATACTGATGCTTACCGAGCAACATGGTTAATGACTGGTGCGAAATTGGTCGGTCCATAAAGTTGGACTTGAGGCAGGCATCGGTGATAGGCTTCTAAGACACCGTTTACCCCATTGCAAAAGGGATAATGAGTGTCCATGTTCTGTAAACAGAAATATTCAACTTCCATTCTTCTGCCTTTCAGCTGATCTGTGAGCAAACTTACAACAAAGAATTCGTGTGACACGCGACCGTCCGGCGGCAATCTGGCACCAAAACCAAGCACCGGAAATAGTTTGTCTCTGAAAGATTTTTAACTTCGTTTTTGTCTAAGCGAACCGGTTCCCTTCCGGCTGGCAGCATAATTATAGTTTGAATGGGCTAAGAAGAAGGGGGTCTGCCCCCACCCGACTTAGGCCACCCCAAGACGATTTCTCCAACCCCTCCTATTTTTCTGGCAAGTAATTTCTTGACTAAATTTTTGCGATTTTTTTAGAATTTCAGACTCTAAAGTTGCTAAAATCGCTTGTTAAACAGCACGTTTGGCTGTATTTGAGCCCAAATTATCGATTGTTTGACGATTTTAGATTAAAATAGCGATTTTTGAATGTGATTCAGTATCCGAACCTACTCCCCTAGAATTTAGGTTCAGACCCACAACCACCAACCCCCTCCCCATCGGCGGATGACCTCTTACATGTATGGTTAGAAAAACAATAAGAACTAACGAGTCATAGTCCTGAATAATCTCTCCCACCGCTCGCAGTGCAGACGAATACTGATTGGGCACGTGAGGATTAATGTAGTGCAAGGAGTTGGGCTGGGTCGGGTTGCCGTTGGATGCGGTGAAATCAATAGCGATCGTACAGTTCAACTGAGTTCTGAAATCACAGACGGTCTGTCGACAGTCAACTCAAAAACTCAACATGCAAACCATTTTTAACATTGATTTTAGCATGCACAAATGAAAAACAAGCAAATTCAGAGCAAACAAAGTACCAGGTCTCCTATCAAAGTCCGCCGCTTTGACCACAACCCTTTCAAAATCAACCTCCATACAAAAGCGAGCAAAACAACTATCTTCAGTTCAATTACACAACTGTGTTCGCCAGTGTGAATGTGTACGCCGTTAGCTGCAATACGATACGATAAGCTTCCCGTCCAAATATGGTAAGCCCCAGTTGGCTACTGAATGTAACAATGTCGGTCTATGATCATCCTTCTCCTAAGCATGCTTCGGTTGTGCGGCTTTGTTGCCATGGGATATCGAGACCGTTTCCATTTACGTACTTGCCATCACATTCACAGCTTTCGGTGCTCTGGCTTGGGTGTTAAGTCGACTGCTGCTTCGACCGGTTTCGAACCCACACCACAAACCATATACATGTAACATAGGGGTCCAGCGGGTCTGCACCCCACTCGACTTAGGCCAGACCCCCCGATCGCCCCCCGAGACGCTTTTCGAAACACTCTGCTGATTTTCTGACAAGTAAGTTTTTTCAGCAAAATTTTTTAAAATTTCAGACACAAAAATTGCTAAACTGAAAAACAGCTGTATTTAAGCCCGAAACTAGCGATTTTTAAACTATTTTTTTTAGTTTTTAGTAGCCAACCCCTTCTCCAGAATTTGGGCTCAGACCCCCAAAAACCCCTCCCTATCGGCGGGGCGGATGACATGTTACATGTATGCCAGAAACAACCGCTCTGGCAGATGCGATGTAGTGTTGGCGTGATTTGATTTCAAAGGGTTTTAGAGAGATGGGAGACCTGGCAATAGAAGGAGACAGAGGCGTACCCCGCAGTGACAAAATCGACAAAAGTGTGAGTTTGGACAACGAGTGACCTCAACAGAATCAAGTGGCCCGAGTTTGTGTACTTCTTCTTTTTGGCTCTCTTCCGTTCATTAATCAACTAAAATACAGTGCTCAACAGTTGAACAGACTAGAACAAAACTAGAAAGAGCGGCATGCCAGTAACGACCGACTACAGCGGTGTGCCAGCCACCGATCGAAGACTAAGAAGCACACAAACTCAGCGCATCAAATGACGCTCAATTCCTACCCTTGCTGAATATGGTCGATAAATGTAAACGCCTGCTCAACGCAACAACGCGTCAGAATGGCCTGTCCGGCGACTTTCGCTTTTTTCTTGGCGTTTGTGTGCTTCTTGCTTATCTGCAGATTTTATAATTTTAGTCGGTCTACACAGAACTTTGCTACTATGCCTTATTACGCTAACTGGTTGTGAGACATAGATAAAAGCAAAAAGAGTAACGGACTTACCTCCCAGGTGTGTCCCTGAGAGTGTGTTTTCAGTTCGGACATATTGGTAACAAATTCACCGATCAAATCCTCACTTCCGTCCTTGTTCCAATCCACACATTTTATGAGAATCGATCTAAGAGAAAAATTTTTGAGAATTATATCTATGGGACGAAAATAATCGCTCAAATATTGTTCGAGGTGTATAACTCACGTGTTTGTTGCGGAATGGCTACGAAATTTTGCGCAAACATTATTTTGCTAACATTGTGCAACGTTACGCATACATGGGCGTGCCCAGCCCCAACTTGGACTCGACCTCCCAAACCACCCACCTGAAGCAGACTTTTGTTCCTGAACCCACCCATCAAAATCGACGCGACCCCCCAAACCTGTAGACAACCATACATGGGCCGGGGGGTAAGGGGGTATACCCCCCCCCTCGGTCGGCCATACCCCCCTCGGCCGGCAATACCCCCCTCCCCCACCCACCCCCCCTCCCGGAGGGAGGAAGTTTTTGCTTATCTAAGGCAAAATAGGCGTTTTTTTCGCCTTTTTTCGGGGGGGATTCCCCCCCCCCCCGAGGTCTCCAACCCCCCCTACCCCCTCCGGATTTTTCCGGCACATATATGTAGACAACCCCCCAAATTTTCGGATTTTGACTGCCCAACCCATTTTCCGGCCCATGTATGGCAACTTTCCATTTCATTCAAGAGGCAAGATAAAGAACGACCGCTTTTAGTAAAAAATCTGGACACTTAGGTGTACGTGGGTGGAGGAAGAAATAGTTGACTGATTGAAGAGCAAACAAAAGACGGCATTGATTACCTGTTATAGTCACCGGAGCACAGATTCTTTACAGGCACGGTGAAAGGTTTCCACTGAGGATTCAAATTGTGCTTGATAACTTCAGTCCTATGCACCACAGTGTAGCTGTTGTCTTCGTTAACACGATAAAAAGCCAGAAAGGGGTCGGATTTTCCGAAGAAGTCCTTTTTGTCTAGATTCTTGGCCGAAAAGTGCAGGGTCACCTCTTCCTTGCAGGCCGACTCCTCCTCTGCCGTTACTGCTGACAACACAGAGCCATGATTCGGCGGTCATTTAACATAGAGACCATTTCTTACATATTATCGATCCGGCATTGGCTTTCGGACCAATCAGTGGTCTATCCAGTTTAGTGGCTGACACAATTTCTCCCAGACTGCATTCCATTTTGCCCAAAAAGTCATGCCTCCTTAGATCCGGACTAGGACTATCCACGTCATATCTGAAAGGGTGGCAGTGCTCATACATGTGCACGGTGGGCGGCTCAGGGGGGACGGCCAGGTCTCCGTGCGTAGTTGCCTGGATATAGGAGCAAATTTTCGGCGGGATATACAATTTTTGCCCAAAACTTTGGCTAAAAATAAGAAATTTTTGGTTCAAATTCGACAATTTGCGGTAAAAATCAAATTTTCGACAGAAAATTGCCAAAAAACCACTTTTCTGACAGAAATTTGTCAAAAAACCGAAATTTTCTAGGAAAATTTTAAAAAAATTCGGATTTGGAGCGTAGTTGACTGGAGGAAGGGTGCGTAGTTGCCAAAATTTATTTCTGTGGCTTAAAAACGCATCTGGAGGCTTTCTAGCAGCTTCTAGCAACGTTTGGTAGATTTTTATTTTCGTCCCCCTGTCCCCCTGGGCACCCCCATGCACATGTATGGCAGTGCTGATAAGTACGCAGAACATACACACACCTAACGGCATGTCGTACTGGTACTTATAATACATGCACCGAAAAAATCTGCTGGGATTGGCCTGAGCGAAGATCCTATGGGTTTTAGGCTGATTTAACGAAAAATGACGAAAAAATCGCCGATTTTCCGAAAAACGTTTCGGCCGGAGTAGGGGGCTTCGGCGGCATAGGATGGGACCTTGTGCGGCGAGGGGTAAGTCCTTTTGGCACCTTCTCATGTATGCTTAGGCTATTAGGGTTCTTCGGCAGGGTCCACCCTCAGCCTGGGTGGTAAATTTCCGAATCCTGAGGGGGGCTGAGGCGATGGCAAGCCAAAAATTCCCATTTTTGGGTAAAATCAGGGCTTTTTGCTTGTTTTTCTTCAAAATAAGTTAAAATAAGCTTTTCTAAGCTCATTTACACCTAATCTAGGCATACTATTATCGTAACTTTCTATACAAAATTCTTCCAAAAACTTCCTGAGGCGGGGATAGGTAAGAGCCTGAGAGGTCAACCCCCTCAGCCCCCTTTCCCTATGTCTGGCTAGTAGTGCAAAATATGGTATGGACCGCCACGCTCGGGATCTGTAGTCGACCATTATTACTATAACATTAACTCATTAGCTGTGCCACACGGGACACAGCCGAAAAATGGATGCGGGGTCAAAATCTGGTAAATACTCGAAGATTTCTTTCTGACTGGGTTTGGTAAGAAAAGCCTGCTCCAAGTGGTGGGTGGGTGGGTGGGTGGGTGAGGTCTGCGGTGGTTCGAGCCCAAGTAATCCATGTATGGTGGGGAAGACTACCATATATCATGCGAAATTTGAAGAAAGTGGTACCATACCAAACCTTTTCCAACAAAACGCCTTACAATTCGAATCGCAGACATTGTCGTTCCTCAAAAAAGTAGTTGACGGTGAATTTGCGCACAAAGTCAGGGTTGAGGTTGTTGTCGATGACCTCCGTCCGTCCGAACTCGTACCACCGATCGGCGGCGAACTCCTTCATAAACAAAACGCACATTGGGTCGCTCTTGGAGAAAACGTCCATGTCCAGTAGATTTCGACATGACACCGACAACTCGACTGTAGAGGCGGTCGGACCGGCGCTGCCCGGAGAAAAGGTTGATGGCGGCAGTAAATCCATAGTTCTTTCAGTCTAAAAAAACTGTTGAATTGAATTTGAATATTCTTGCAAATGGGTAAAATAACAGGAGAACTGAAAAAATGTACGAAAACAGTTTCTGTGCGAAAAGCGCCAGTATAATCAGCTCTGTAGTGAAATGAACGGAAAAATAACAGGAAAATATTGTGAAAAACTCTCAATGATTAGTGTTTCTGTTTTAGAACCGATGAAAACTACAAACCGATAAATAACTGCACCAACATTTGTGGCAACTATCTATATCCGCTAATATTTTGCTAACTCTTAAAGAAATTGTACTACTTGATTGCTTCAATAAATGGCTACTGCTGTTACGATATGTAAAAGTTTAAGAATTGAACGGAGAAAATGGCCTTGAGACTGAGAAGCACTTTCTATTATGTATCTTGCAGAATTATGATCCACAGGTTTTTGACTTTTGACCTTGTCAACAAAAAATTGATACAACTATTTAATTTCAGCCGAAATCACCTTTTATGCTTGATCCGGAAATGAGTTTAACTTATCCGAAAATGCCAATTTCAAAACTGTAAAACTAAAAATTTCGATCCAGAAATAAATTTCCCTATGAATAAATCTGTACCTAAGAGTTGTTATCATCACAGCAGAAAATCATATCAATTGGAAATGATTTTTTTTAAATATTCTACAGTGGAACAACACACTTTTGCATTGCTACTGAGAGCCGCATTTGATTTTGAGTTGCCCATTGATATTATATTATAACAGTTCCATTTTGAAACGGCAGCGACTTCTGAAGCAGGCCGAACAGTCTGAGAAACAGAGAGACGGAGCGCCGTAAAATTGCTAGAGAGCTTGTGTCACAGCCAAGACAGAGTAGAGATTTCCTCAGCCAACAAGTAACACAACACAACACAACAGTGGCGTGGACAGATTAGTAGAGCAACCGAACAAAACAGCTACTACCAAACAAAACAACCCAACAACCCTGATCGGCCGGAGCCTACAGGAAACCCAGTATTACGGCAAGTTCGAAAGATCGCACGAAAGAAGGTGATTGATTTTACATTTGTCTGATACAGCATGCTCCTACCATTCTTACTCCTACCTATGTACCTAGCATTAGACAACAAGAACTTGACAAAACCCTGAAATTTATTATAGGACGAGACAAAAATTTGGCTGAGGCCTAGTTATGTTATGATGAAACCTTTGGCAAGTTCCAGAATCCAGACAGCTTAGTTAACAACTGAGAGGCGGGCGCCTCCTACTTCTAAAAAGGCCACCGAGTCGATATTTTAAACAGGCCAGTCAACAGAATGACGTCAGTTTCCGTCACCACTACTGCGTCAACAACGCAAGTTATTGATTCATTGTTATAGTGTACGCACGTAAAAAGGAGCCAGTTTTTTGGATAGGACCGCTTTCGTCCAAACCAGTCAGCTCAGCACCAGTCAACGTAACTGAAACACAAAAACTGCACAAAAACTTGAATGGGAGCAGGGCGGAAATTCGGCGAAGTATGAGTGGGGCAAACTGCAACTGCACACGCGACAGCCTGTCCTAATTTCATTGTCACAAAAACCACACAGTCGTCGCTGAAGCCACTTCGGTGCAGTACAGTATGTATACATGTAACAGGTCATCCGCTGAAGGAGGAGGGGGGTTGCGGTCTGGCGCCGGCCGGGGGGGGGGTCTGAACCCAAATTCTAGGGAGATGGTTGGGCACTCAAAAATCGCAATTTTTCGGCTAAAACTCGTCAAAATAGCTATTTGGGCTCAAGCGCTGTTTTACAGGCGATTTTAGCAATTTTAGTATCAGACAATTTGATCAAAAATTACTTGCCAGAGAAATCGGAGGGGGTCGGACAGGACAGTACGGTTTGTCGAGGAGGAGAGGTCGGCCACGAACAAATTTAGTTTTCGAGGCGATTGTGTTGAAAACGTTGGGAGGGGTTAGAGTGCAAAATTCAGTTTTTGAACGTCATAGTTGTAAGGTTATATATGCGTTTTGTCTTATTGTACATGAAAAGAAAAGCCAGTTACGCACAATACTGGTTTCAGCGAAGATGGACTCTTAACCATCACAAAGCACGGACAAAATGGTTTTCATTTGTAAAACAGCCAAAAAACCGAACAACAAACTGGTGTCGACTATTTACTACTGGAATGAGAATCAGAACAAACTGCTAACGTAAAGGGAGCATTTCTAAATCGGCTCACTACTCACTCTGTACATAGAAAACAAGAAATCAGTGGCACTGGCACCTAGCGAAAGTCAATAGATACTATACGTACTACAGTAGTGAGCTATTGTATTGTACATGACGACTTGTCACTTTCGTCTGATACTTCTTCTCGTTGTTGACCTTCCGATCTTTCATAGGAAACAGCCGACGGTGATTGTTTCTGTGATCGAGCAGACAATTCGGGATTGGAGGAGTCGTCTAGAGATATTCCACCGAAATCCTCCTCTTCTTTATCATCGTCATCATCTAACTCTTAATACACAAGCAATTAGCATCTATGTAGAAGACAAAAAATTAACCAGACTATTTTATAACCCTTTGTTCGAAGGCAAATTCACGGTGGAAACCTATTTCCTTACCTTTCACATTACCTCAAAATGCAAAAATTTACAACTTACCACAGGTAATACAGTATAGATCAAAAAAAATGTCCCATCGCTTTTTCGGCCTTCACTCAAACGTTTCGTTCTCAGTCACTTCTTTACTGATTTGGCTCAAATTTTCAGCAAAAATTAACAACATGGTTGGCTAAATATTCTGCAAGTGTGGTGCCAAAATCCCGACTCATACTGGTTTTATGACCCGAAAACTAGGAATGAGGGTGGTCCACGCAAATTTAATTTTTTTCGGTAATACAAGGAGTACAGTCCTGAAACTTGCAGGAATGATTGGTGTTGCTATTGGGCATAACATACTAAGCGGGCAGCCCTGTAGCTCAAAGGGCACTAAAATGGGGGAATTTCAAAAACATGACGAAATATGACTTTTCTTCGTAAAACCGGCAAAATGACGATTCTAAAGATTTTCAATTTTCAAAAAACGCTGCAGGGATGGTTACTATGGTGTGGAACAGAGCTTAAATATCAGGTTCATTTATTTGTCGAACTTCCTGCTACAATCTATGTTGATTAACAACAGATTCAGTGCTTTGATTCTAGAAGGTGCAGATTTCTTAACTATGGGATTTTCACTCATGTTTTTGAAATTCCCCCATTTTAGTGCCCTTTGAGCTACAGGGCTGCCCGCTTAGTATGTTATGCCCAATAGCAACACCAATCATTCCTGCAAGTTTCAAGACTGTACTCCTTGTATTACCGAAAAAAAATAAATTTGCGTGGACCACCCTCATTCCTAGTTTTCGGGTCATAAAAACAGTATGAGTCGGAATTTTGGCACTAAACTTGCAGAATATTTAGCCAACCATGTTGTTAATTTTTGCTGAAAATTTGAGCCAAATCGGTAAAGAAATGACTGAGAACGAAACGTTTGAGTGAAGGCCGAAAAAGCGATGGGACATTTTTTTTTATCTATACTGTATAAGTTCGGAGGTGAGACAATACGACACGACTTATATCTACACATAGAAACTACCTTTATTCAAGTAATATGTTTGCGGTAATAAAATGATGGAAATAATAGAGGCCCGACGATACTGCAGTTAAGCGTAGGAAAAGAAAGAACAGGTACATACCTGAGCCATAAAGCTTGGGAAATTGATCGAAGCACTTTCTCATTTCCACAAACTGCTCGTAACAGTCGCTACCACGAGGCTCTGCTTTGCTATAGTGGAAACACTCAAACGATTGTCGGAAGGCATAACCGCAAGGTCCCGACACTATACTTCCCATACATGGACAACTCCAATTTATATCCCCATTCTCGGTGACCGGACCTAAAACATAAACCACTTGCCTACTTGAATAAAAAATGCCAAGTCCGTAAAATTAAGAGAAAAGAACAAAATACTCACTTACCATCAACATCTTCAAATTTAGCTTCAACTACTCTCTTGGCCAGTTCTTCCATTTCTTCTGTTAATGGTTTGTTGTGGTCCTCTTTAGTAACAAACACAACTGTATCCTTGCCTGTAAAACAATTCTTCTTTAATGCTTTCTTTGCTTGTTCAAATACAAAATTTCGGAATCGCTTTTTTCCAGCAGAAAAACGCATTTAAGCAATTCGAGTAGAAAGAACGTAAGCGAAAAACTCTGAACCTTCTTGCTTGCAGTATGACATGACTTGCTGCCTATCATGCAATACCATTCTTCAACACGACACAAACAGAAATCGATTCCTAAACGAAATGTCTCCATAACAAAGATCTTACAACAGCTGGGCTTTGACCAACATAGCCAGCTAATAAGGTCAGACCAAAATATTGAGGGAAACAAACAACCCACCCACAACTATGAAGTTGGCACGGTCCAGGAAAATTTATCAGCATATAAACCAGACTCATTGCTAATAAAACATGACAAAACCCGCACCATTTCGCAAGCACCAGCCGCCGTCAAAAATGAGCAAAAAACAAACTTGAGCAAAACAATCACTATCACAGTTCATCACAAAGTAGACTATCAAATTAGAACCTAAACCAGGCCACCCAGTCGCTGAACAGTACATACAGGCAATTCGTGCTGCAGAAAAGGCGTTTATTAAAAACTGTCAACTTATGTTGGTAAAACGCCTCGCTAAAACGACCCTGTATGACCGTAGAAAACTATGAGAATAAGTCAACAACATCGTGAGAGAAATAGGTCTCCTCAACTCGTCTCTTGGAAGGCACCAACAACCAGAAGAATAGGATGTAAATAAGAGCGTGAAAGGTCTCACAGATCAGAAACACCGTTAGGCAGCGTAACGCGTAGCTTGGGGTTTTGTTGCATAGCGCGTTCAATGGCTTGTCGCGCGAAATTGTTGCCGCTCCAACATCGACGAGCCACACCGTTTGACACGTCCCAATTTAGCATGGTTTTCGCTCGTTCTGATGCTTCCTAAACCTCTGACCTTTGTGCCTTGAAAAACTGTTGTATCTTGGGACAGACAGACAGACAGAGACAGACCTCCGTGCCATCCAGAACCAAACCGAAGCCGCCGTTCGTTACTTCGCCCCAGCCAACTCCGCCGCCATTGTGAATGGCCACCCAGGTTGCACCACGAAACGAATCTCCAATGCAATTTTGAACTGCCATGTCTACAGCAGAGATTGATTTCGCTCAAATACTGTCGGTCAGTCAGACAGTAAATGGAATGCACCGGCACAAAATGCTGAACCGTCGTAGATGTTTGACGTTTCTCGAAAAGGACTGTCTGTGCCGCTGACATCGTGGTGATCTCTGCTCAACACAACTGCACCCTAGAAGTAAAATCAGTCACACTCAATGTCACACATTATGTTACATTGAATCTAGCTAGACCAAACTCGATCGCATCAACATCTCAAACATACTTGGACGAACCCAAAGCCAAGTACGTACTACTCAACTACAGTATAGGCCAGACATGAGCAAAGGGGGGGCTGAGGGGGAGGATTGACTCCCATCAGGCTCTAATCTACCCCCTCAGAGATTTTTTGAAAGAATTTTGTATAGAAAGTTCTGATAAAAGTATGCCTAGAATAGATGTAAATGAGCTGATGAATAGCATATTATTTTAACCTTTTTTAGCGAAAAACAGCCCAATAAACTTTGATTTTAGCCAAAAATCGGACGCTTTGGCTTACCACCCCCTCAGGCACCCCTACCCCCATCAGAAATTGAAAACTCTACCGCCATCCGCCGAAATGCTAACCCATGTCGGTATAGGCCCATCGACATTTTTGCGCTTCACTCAAAGATTTCGTTCATAGTAAGTTGCTTATAATTTTGCTCAAACTGTCAGCGTTTATATTGTACTTTCAAAGCCAAAACGATAAACACAGAATAAAAACGAACTTTGAAGCCAACTGATACTTATTATCGTCCGTAAGGAGGGCAGAAGACGGAACGAACAAAGTTACCGAAATGTATATATTATGTAATACCTTCAGACGGCCGTCTGCGATCGCTTGGTTAAAGGCCAGAGCTATAGCAACGCGTCCTTGCTGATCGGAATAGAGTATGCGTGCTTGCGAACCAACCACCTGCAACCTTAGATCTCTACCACCTGTAACTTCTTCTTAGTTCAGGTCATACATGTAACAGGTTATCCGCCGAAGGGGGAGGGGGTTGGGGGGTCTGGCGCCGGCCGCGGGTGTCTGAGGCAATTTTGGGAGGGGGATCGGGCACTAAAAAACGCTCAAAAATCGCTAATTTTGGCTGAAATAAAGCTGAAAAGTGCTGTTTTGCAGGCGATTTTGGCAATTTTTGTGTCTGAAATTGTAAAAAATTGCAAAAATTTGCTTGCCCGAAAAATCGGAGGGGGGGGTCGGTGGAATCGTCAAGGGAGGTCCCCATCCGGGGGGGGGTCTGGCCTAAGTCGGGTGGGGGCAGACCCCCTGTTACATGTATGGTTCAGGTAATGATGAGCAAGGTGTAAATAGTAAAACAGACAAAAGCTTACTAATTTATGATCCTGGGCCTGTTCAATCCACGTAATATTATCAGCATATTGTTGCTCCGAGCTAAGCGGCACTGAAAATTTACCAATGCTAAGCTGATCAAATTAGCGGATTAGCTGCATACTTCCGTCTTTAACCAGAGAAACCATGGTATCTCGTGCCAGCTGGTCTGTCAGCTGTAGGTCGGATGGGAGACAGGAAGTACACACCCAACGGAAGGGCCCAAAGCCAAGCGAGAAAATGTCTCTGAAAGTGGCAAGGTGACTTTTAATTGAAGAGAATAAGTGGCAACACCCCATGATGTCCTGAACGTAGGATGGATACTTGAAGAGTGTTCCAGAGCTATCGCCAGGCTTCGCCGCATCGCAGCCGGCCCGTTGGCACTCGAGAAGAAAGGCATTGCCGTAATCCCAGAAGAACATACCGGCCGCGGTAAGCTTGTCCACCGCTGACAAGTGTCTTCTCAAGCTAAACGATCAGTCATAATCCAAAACTAACTGGACTGGAAAGAAGTAGAACCTAGTCTGGGCCACGGGTAGTTTACGCTATCCCGTATGTCACGGCGGCCCCGGCATCCGTGAGAGCGGTTGTTTGTGGGTTCGAAACCGGTCGAAGCGACTGGAAGTAGTCGACGTAAAGCCCAACCCAGACCGCCGAAAGCTGGTGATGGCCAGAAGGTAAATGGGAACCGAACCGGCGCTGCCGTTGCAACTATTGGCAGCAAAGGGGAGGGTTGTTTGAAGGCAGGGCTACCCCATTGAAGGGCTCTGAAAAGAGCTGTCCGAAAGGACAGTGGAACTCAAAAACAAACCTCTCCTGAACGAACTGCTTGAACTGGCTGGGATTACTTCTCATCAGCTCGTTGGCTTGAGCGAATGTCAGCTGCACAGGGTAGTAGCCGCCGTTGAAGGGATTGTGACAGGACGTCTGGTCCGAACCCAACTCAACCAGCAGCTCTCCCGTCTGCTCGTAGTGATCGACCAACCCTTCCCTACAACAGTTCTAGACCGTACCTGATGGTCGACACTTCAGCAATCATTTTGTTAGCAATTAGCCCATCCATCACATAAACAACTCATATAGGCTAGCTAGGCTAGAAACTTTTTCTGCTCAAAGTTAGTGTAGCTTGCTTGCGTCTAGTGATTTAAACCAGTTAGAAATACCGAGTTAGGAAAATTTAGGCAGGTTAAGTTTTGTTAGGTGAAGTCAGAGAGCAATAGAGAACTATCTAGATAAGTAAAAGGACTGTTTTAACATGCAATCAGCACCGTTTCCTTATAATTTATAAGCTATTTTAGAATAATTTACACAAACTCGCTATTTTTCTAACCAAGCCACAACTACGTAACCGAGTTTCCAAAATACCGAGTTATTTCCAGTTTTTCGAGTTGAACTGAGCCTCGTTTACATCACTGCTTGAGTCGGTCGATCATGTGATGGTTACTGTAAAATTCATAACAAAACGTACCAGAGTTCCACTACATTTCCCAAATAGCCTATGCTTACGGCTTTACCAAGCGATTTCGCAGCCCTGCAGCAAAAATCACAATTACGTAGTTAAACCACGACGCCGAAACAAACTCACTGAATACGTTCGATGCAATGGTCCAAATCATCCGTAGCTTCCATCAGCCATCCTTGTTCTTTGCGTTTCTTCAAAGCTTCTTCACTCACCTAAACAAGTGGAATTTAAAAAAATACAGTTCACCCATTGTCATTGTTCGTGCTGCTCCGGCGATTAAAAATTCCCTGACAAAAGCCAAAACATCCCCTGACATCTTCAAAAATTCTTCTCGCTAATCTGAACTTTCTTGCACAAAAACTTGTTCAAAGCATTTGTTACCGCCCAATCAGGGCGAAAAGAATTTGAAAAGCATAGAACTAACAGTTTTAGTAGTGTGAATAGGACTGATTGGGCACGAACCGTGATTCTACTAACCTCGGCAATAACACCGATACAGCCTGCAATGACCGCTGCCTTAGCTTGCGCTCCACTCATACCGCCCAGTCCCGAAGTCACGAACACTTTGCCGCTCAGATTCGACACATTCAGATACTTTCGTCCGGCGTTCATCACTGTTATCTTTAAAAGAAAGGCTATTAAAAGGAGTTAGGAGGAAGGAGGTAGGAGTACATGAGAGGGAGTGGTAATCCTTTCGATTTTTTACTAAAATCAAGGACTTTTGGCTTATTTTTCTTTAAAACACCAAATATATGCATACTTTTATAATAATTTTCTATGAAAAAATCCCGAGGGGTAGCGACGGTCTAGGGATAGGTCAGAGCCTGAGGGGGCCAACCCCTCAGCCAATGTCTGGCATCGTGTGGAAAATCTTTGACTGTTGCCCGCTAAGTATTAGTAAGACATACAGTGGTTCCGTGCACAATGCCTTGAGGTCCGATGTAACAATAGCTACCGGCTGTCATTTGACCGTACCTAAAAGGAATAGATGAAAGAAGGCAATACAGCAACTAAGTGGAAATCATTAGTTGGAACATCCATGTCAGCAAGAATATATTCTTGATGTGATTGATGGGATGGATTGTCTGGGCAGGTCCGTAGCCTCTGCGTTAGGCCACATTGCGGGTCCATCACGCACACCCACGGCATGCACTTCGCTGCCTTGACTACTAGCACACATTCTCGGTGTCAGTCTGTCTGGGTCTCAGTGGTAGCTGTCCCCGTTCCCGTTTGTCCCAACACATGTGTGATTGCTATTGTAGCTTTAGGTGCTTAGGCAGCTCCAGTCGGGCTGTCACCAGCCCTCCGTGGCCTGGGTTGAGCACTATGCCGACCACCAACTATGCGGCAAGAAACTTGTGAAAACGGCTTTGTGACCTAAACCACCACCTAAACCAACTGTGCCGGCTTGCTGTGAGTGAAGTAATTAACTGGATGCCAATCACAACCTGAGTACAAGGATGGTCAAACTAACGTGAAAAGCAGGTGCGTACTGTGTGACGCCCAGCGCAAAGAACTTGTCATACAATTCTTTTGAAGAGTAATTGGGAATCATCTGAAGCAACAAAAGGAAATCATCGAGAGCAGAAGAAAAGAAACCAAGGGAAACACAATCTTGACGTCACAATTGATGCTAGTGTTGTTAGGCTCTTTTTTTTAAAAAAAAAGCTTTTTTGAAGCCCATTTCGAAAATTTTTTATTTTATTCACAGTATGGAAATTTTGGCAAAAAATCTCTGAATTTAGCCTCAGATATACATTAGTAGTGCAGTTCTATCAATTTCATGCCTATTCTAAGCCTGAAAATAGGTTTTGAAGCGCAGCAGCCACTCTGTGAGCAATGCTGCAGGTAGAATATCGACTCTCAGGTCGTAACACTATGTTGGAACCAAAGTATCAGCTTTTGCATTTAAAGTTGCTTCTGATGCATCCTTGCATCTCCTACAAACTATATTTCATGCAAGGAAAAAATTTTGAAAAAAAATTTCGAAATGAAAAATTTTCATAAAAAAGCTTTCAAAAATTTTTTTACAACTGTAATTGTAGGGATGGCCAAAGCACGTCCGCGCGGCGCGGAATAGAAAATACAAAATCACAGCCAAAAAGTGGTCCAAAACGGTTTTTGCAACTTCAAGCGCAAATGCTTTTTTGTGTTCCATTATTGATAGGGGAATGTGATGTATTTATATGAAACAGAGTGTAAGCTATCGAATAAGATGCATTTTGAATCATAATTCGGCCGTTAAAGGGCATTTTCCTCTCGAAAACTGAATTCGTCGTTTTTCAATGGCCATTTTCTGCTGAAAGGAGAGTTGATTCAAATTTTGTTCAACCGGCTTTAAAATCAGCGCAACTCGTTACCTAAATAGCACCGCTTTTTTTCTTTGCGCACTTCGGCATGGGCCCCACAAATTTGATTCTTTCTTTACTACTGAAAATGGGCATTTTCGTGGATTTTTTTCATGTTCCTCGTTCTTGTGAAAAAACGACGAATTCGGCGCAAGATGTTCAATCGGTTCCGTGTACAGTGGACTTCAGACTTTCGAATGATATAAGAATTGGCTCTCTGCTCTTTGTCGTTAACCCCACAAACGGTGTTGAAGTTTCTGTAACCCTTAATTTTTGCCATTTCAGGCTTTTATTGTACCCAACACTTCCAATCATACTTTTTCGCATTAATTTAGCTGGGCGACGAACATTCACATCTTTCTAGTAGATTTTAAACAATCAAGTTGGTTTGACCTTCGTAACTCGCGCCATAGAAAATTTGTTTTGCTGTAGCGTGAATTTTTGAAAACCATTGGCCATACCTAGTAATTGATGCTTAGCACAGTACTGCAGTAAAGAGAAAGAAATAAGAAAAACAAATAGAAGAGATGAGAAAAAGCATGGAGAATTCGGACTAGAGCCATTAATCGAGCGAAAGTGTCAGTCATTACCATTCCATTAGATATGACCGCTCTGGGCGCTCGTGGATGCGACGGGAAAAGTCCAAGCGGGTGTCCGGAATACATAACCAACGTCTGGTCATTTTCCATCGTAGTTAAATAGTGCATCACCAGCCAGAACTGAAACAGCACTCCTTCATAAATACTCACTCATAATAGGCATCACATTCAGCAGGCATTTAACGACTTTTGATTGTATACGGTACAGATAAAGCTGGAAGATCAGTTGTGTCTGGATCTAGCGATGAAGACGGGTCGGTAACCTGATTTTTACGCTTAAGAGGAAGAGGCCGTTTACTGCTCCCGGCAAAACTCAACAGCATCAGTACTATTTTTAATGAACTAAGTATTCTAATTATAAAGGTAAAAATTAGCCAAAAATTGCCTTTCGGGGAAGGTGAAAAATGACAAAGTCAAAAATAGGCGTGTTGCTCTCTGCGCAGAAAGAAAAAATTTTGGACAACACTGCGTATATGGTAGCACCTAAGGTACCGGTCTACACCGTTAAGTGCCTGACGGTATTAAAACTACCTGGGCCCAGTTACTAAACACCTGTCCATTGCCGCCGTAGGTAACCAACTCCTGAGGAAACTGAGCCACCGCCGGGTCGAGGTTGTTCAAGATCATGAGAATGATGGCGGCGCAATGCCGAGATTTGGCAGGAATCCTGTCTATGTTGACCGCTTTCAGAGAGACAGGTGGCGCAAAACGATACATATAGATATGCCCATAGTTGTTCAGTTCTTCTAAGAACTCGGGCGCCAATTCTTTGTGCCAGGCTTGTGGAAAGTAGCGTAATGCGTTTCGGACGGCCAGCTAAACAGAGTTAAAAGCTGAAAAGAAGTTAGAACGTCATACAAACAACACGAACCGGCATAGCTGTAATTGGTCAGGGCCGGCCTGGGGTGGGGACGGGATTTTCCGTCTGCGGGGCGCCAAGGTGGGTTTCGCCCAGAGGGGGTCCAAAATTTTAAAAAGCTCCAAAACGCCTGGAAATGCGTTTTTAGCACGTTTTCTAAATAATGAAGCTGAAAACCGCTATTTTAAGCATCCAAATAGCGCTTCAGAGCTAAAAACAAGAAAAAAGGCTTATACAAGCACAGATTTCTTCTTTAAGTTTAAAAGTTTAACAACACCAGCTGTGGAAACGCCTAATTCAGGATCCAAGGACTTTTAAGCGCATTTTAATCTAAAGATTAGTGATTTCTGAGCCAGATTGCTACACTGGAGCTGCTACTAGTACTTATATTTTTGGGTCGGGGCGGGGGTTCTAAACTGTCTTGGGGGCATACATGGGCCGGAAAAATCCGGAGGGGGTATGGAGACCTCGAGGGGGGGCAGAAAAAGGCCAAAAAAACGCGGGAGGGGTATTCCCCCATACCCCCGGCCCATGTATGCTTGGGGGAGGGCTTTCGAGCTGGGGTAACCCCAAACCGCAGTACATGTAGGTAATGTAGACCAGATGACATATCGCATTTCGCAATATTGCATCACAGCATTTTAATTTATCCAGAAGAATTCGTTCACTCCTTCCATCCGGTCAGGTTACTCAGTCCAACAGTCTAGCTAGCAGAACAAACAGACTTGCTTTTACGTCAGTTTCGGAAAGAGAGGCATTCCGATTTGGTGCGTGCGGTAGAGATTCGTCACGGATCTTCTTAGGTGGTAAAGAGGTCGGCAAGCCTGACGACAACAAGCCCTCCAGCAGTTCGTTGAGGCTACTTTCTTCACCAGGAAAAGTCATTTTCCCATCTTTGCTAAAATAATAATCAGATGAATGAACCGTTTGATAGACTAAATTTGGGCAAACCCTAATTTGCACGAGCGGTGCGAGCAGTGCGAGCGTGCGAGCCGCACCATACCGTAACCATTGCAGCGCCGCAACGATTATTGGATATTA